>VDFB02075321.1:410007982-410055453 GCA_007258455.2 Sequoia sempervirens
ACTCTCCCACACTCTCTCCCATTCTCTCTCCCACTCTCTACAACCCTCTCCCACTCTCCCACTCTCTCACACTCTCTCCCACACTCTCCCACTCTCTCACACACTCTCCCACCCTCTCTACCAACCTCCCACACTCTCTCCCACACTCTCTCCCACTCCCACCCTCTCTCACCCTCTCTCCCACAAGCATAAATACATACATATAGGCATACATACATACATGACACCCCGACATATGTATACATACAAACATATGAACATACATTCAATAAAGTGGCATTTAACTAAAGGAAGACATAACACGAGTGCGTTATATTTTGCTTTGGGAATCCCCGAGCCTTAGCTTTGGTATTTTCCTTGGAATACCAACCCAAAGGCTTGGAGGGAATTCCCAATGACCAGAGACATGTTTTTTGCAAATTTTACAATTTTTTACATAATCGGGTTCGTGCTCACCATCAGGATTGCATCTTGTTCAATATCGACAAAATCGAACATATGGGTAATGTTAAGTTCTCTCTTAGCTTTCCAATGATGTAATTTTTTTCACTTTCTGACAATGTTAGGCCTTTCATCCATAATTTCTTTTATTTGTATGTCTATTTTTTTTCAAAAAGTAGTGTTTGGTGTTTTTTTCGTTATAAATTAACCGTTCATCAAAATTTCAAATAAATTACAGTTTTAGAAACTAGACTCAATTCTACAAATTTTAAAAAATAAAAATTTAAAAAATCTATTACTTTCCAAAATTTGTAGGGGGAGCATAGCCAAAATTCTTCTTTTTAGGAAGTGCCCACTTAGAAAATTAGTAAAAAATCAAATATTCATTAAAAAATTATCAGAAAAGTCATGCATCAACTAGATACTATTAGCTAACTTCTGACCTTAGCGATTTTAAAAATACTACAAAAAAGTTCACCGTCCAGCACTAGGGTTGTACAAGAGTTACTATTTTATGTTTTTCTAACAAAAACAACAACAATTTATGTACATCCCTCTTTTAAACCCCTTAATCTCAACCATTTTCAAAATAAATTAGTAGTTTAGAAAGTGGACTCAGAGCACTGCGATCCTTGTTTTTGTTCCATCTCAAAATTTTGAGTGTAGCTATCCTCAATTTCACATCCAAGGTCAATATTTCCTAATTTTAGATAAAAAGTGGCCACTTAAGCCCCCTTTTTGGGAACCATCTTGGTGCACTTACCTCGCGGCAACGCTATTTGTGACTGCTGTGCAGATTGAGGTTGTGCGATGCCAAAACAAAGTTTGTAGTGACGCAATCTTGTACCGCTGGGAAAGACCTAATTCCTAAGCTATTAAATGCATGCGTAAATCGAAAAAAAGGTCGGGTCAAGTTGACTCACCGGTGGTCCAGTGCTAGGTAACCTCTGGTGTGTGAATACTCAGTCCGAAATGTGTTGGGGAAGTTGTCATTGTGCCATTTCTCGAAGGGTTCAGAGCTCAGAAATGCAAAATCTCAAAAGGCTATGTTTGCAAATGAATTGGAAATGGCCCCTCAAGGCCTATTTAAGCCTAAAAATTAGGGTTTTTTGACCCTGTTTAGGTGTCCACCTAGGGTTTTGTTCCCCCGATGCCATTTTCGCCCAATTGAGGGTCGTTTTGCATCAATTTGTCTCATTTTATCTCATTTTTTGGCATCCTAGGGCCTTTGTGGACCTGTCAGGCACCTTGTCCTCTTTTTTCACGAGATCACCCAAAAATCCAAATTTTTGTCCAATCTCCCGAGGGGGCAGTATTTCGGCATGTTTTCTCTCACCAAGGCAGTAGTGGGGCAATTTTGAAAATCAATTTTTTTTTTAATTTTGATCAAGACAATTTATTTTTTGAACCAACATAGCAAGTACTTTGCTTCAAAGAGGGGCAAATTGTAGACATGGAAAATATACCAACACACTTGATCCTGGTTACTAACATTGTTTCATCCTAAATCATCTTCTTAGCTAATCATCACTCTTCGCCCCTTAATTAAATAAATCATCATTTATCTGATTAAGTCATTCTCTCTTGTTAATTAAATAAATCGATGTTATTTGATTAACCCTCCTTTGCTATTTAATTAAATAATTCATTTTATTTGATTAAATATCTAAAGTCATCTCATTAAATTAAATAAATTAAACCTTGTTTAATTTAATCTAACATCATCCTCTTTAATTAAATAAATCAAAATCCTCTTATTTAATTAAATCTAAATCACATTCTTCTCAACTTTGATTTAAATCAACCCAAAATCTAAATCAAATTGTCACATTAACTAATCCCTCATTAAATTAATCAAATCTTGATTAATTTAATCCTAATCATCCAAATCCTCTAGATATTGCCACTTGCGCATGAAAATACATTTAATTAATTTATTAAATCCCTATTTTCTCTCAACATGGCATCTTTAGGGTAATAGTCCTTCAAGTTTGAAAATCCCTCCAAGTGGATTTGTCCTTCCAACAAGACATTCATTCCCTCTTACATGTCCTTGTGCATTGAGCCAAGTGGCATTTAAGTCGTTCTTTTCTTCCTCCAACAAGTCATTTCACAAATTTGAAATTCCACCTAATAACATTTATTGTGCACATTCATCAAAATGTGCTCAAGCTTCCTCCATTCACATCTTGACAATTGGCATTTTCCCATTGGATGTTGAATGATCCCACATTGCTCCATTTTGCTCATTCCTCCATCTTCTCTTTCTATAAATAGAAGACTTTCGTTTGTATTGTGGATCCACAACTTAGAGAAAAGTTACTCTCTCCACATTGAGAGCTAATTTTATCCATTTCATATAAAGTGTTCATCATTTTCATGGTTTCATAGCAAGGTTATGCCAAAATTTCATCAAGGAGCTTCAACCATCATCAAATCTTCATCAAGCTTGCATAGGAGTTGGGAAAGGGCCAATTTTCACATCAAATTTTCACCAATTCCCCCATGGGATTGAGCGTTTGCTTGTTCAAATAGGATTTCAATCACTTTCTTTACTTTGTTCTTCAATTTCTTTCCTTTTTGATCATTGTAGATGAATTTCATGGGGAATCTTGATCCCCACTTGCATTTGATCTAATATTGTGTTTGTGTAGGTTTAGGATTGGGGTTCTACACTTTCGAAAGGATTCCTTGATGATGAATTGATTTGAGAAAAAATGTCTCTCTTTGTACTTTCAAATAGCGTGTCCCTTGAGTGGACCCCCTCTTCACACCAGGTTCCCAAGGGATCCCTTTGAAAGCCTTCCAATTTGTTGATGGTATGCATGACTATTTACTTGATTGCCTGCATGGCCGCTTTTCTTTAAGACATGCTTTATCTGTGGGTAAACATGTTGCTTTGCAGGTGTGCCTGTAAATCCACTTTCTAGTGTGACTCTATGGAGTCTCCTTCTTTTGGGTTTCTTCCATGTGAGAGATCTTGGGGGACGCCTCCTTGCAGGTCTGCGGGCTTGTAAGGCGCTCTTTCCTTTGGGTTTCCTCCATGTGAGAGATCTTGGGGGACTCCTCCTTGTAGTTCTGTGGGCCTGTAAGGCACTTTCATCTGGTTTTCCTTCATGTGAGAGATCTTGGGGGTCGCCTCCTTGCAGATCTGCAAGTCTGTAAGGCACTTTTATTTGGATTTCCTTCATGTGAGAGATCTTGGGGGATACCTTCTTGCAGGTCTATGGGCTTGTAAGGGGCATACTTCATAGGGCTTCCTTCATGTGAGAGATCTTGGGGGTTGCCTCCTTGTAGATCTGCGAGCCTATGAGATGCTTTCATCCTGCAGGATTTGTCCATCATTTTTATGAGGGCCTTCAATGTACCTTGTGCAGCTTCATAGTTTTGTGGGGCTATGGAGTCTTTTGTTCTAGCCCATGCTTCTGAGCTCACTAGATCACAGTCTGCTTCCTCGATGGTTCAGGTATACATCTCTAACCCTACTAACTCTTCAATCTACTTTACCAAAGCACTCATCAATACTCATGCTCACTAAAGTGGGGAAAAATGTATAGGAGCGAATTTGCACCCCTTAAACAAATTCCCATTTTACACATCCTCACCTTAGCAAACAAATCCGAAGTCAAAAATCCACATCGCCTAGCTGCCTTTCTTCCACTTGGCATTTATTTGTTGTGTTAGTGGGAGAATATTTGTTGGGGACGCACGCGCGGTGCACAAATGTCCGCGTGGCACGCTTTTGTCCTTGAAATATTTCTACGTCTAAAGTTGGCAAAGGCATTACACTTTTGATTGGGGTAAATTTGTAACATCTCTCTTCAACCAACTGACCTAAAAAATGGTAGATTCTTCCCAATTCTCCTTTAAATTCATCTATTCTTCATTCAACTCATCTTTTTTCCATCTCTCTTACAATATCTTCACAAGTTCCAATATTCTCTTCACTCTCAAGAAACACATCAACACTTCGTCAACTCAGCAAATAAAGTGTGAAGCAATCCATAGCAGTGTAGGCTTGGAGTCTTGCAAGACCTCCCTTCATCAGAGTCGAAAGTGTGGTGACATTGGCAAGTCTGCTTTCTCCTGTATTGGCTAGTGAGCTTTTGGTGGAGGTGGTAACATTTCACTCCTCACCTTTGTGATTTGGTTGAGTAGCTCTTTATTGTTTTGTAGTGTATATTGCATCTTCTATTCTCTTTACTTATTTATCACATATTTCTCTCTCATTGCTATTTGGTTGTTCGTGGAGGTGGAAACACCAAAATAGGGGTCTGACCCCTATACAGCCCCACCAATTTTCCCCTCTTTCTTGTGTGTAGGTGGCCATGCACTTGGATCTAGCTAGCGAACTAGCATCTTGGTGAGATCATTTTTGTCACTTTAGCTCTCATCTATCTACTTTGTTATCATTTTTTTTACTTTTCATACTTTATAGTTTTGTTTTTCTCATTTAGGAGTAACTAGCTAGGTCGTCAACTTGTTTTCTGATGGTTCATACTATAATTTTTATTCTCTGGCCATACGGATGTCAGTGCACTTGAGAGATGCTAGCATGCCATGCTTTCATCCCAGAACCATGTCTCTATCCTCGAGCAGGGAGTTGTCTAAGATGCAATATTGAATCTGAAAACCAACTCGCCTAGCCTAAACTTGGATTTTAGGTTTGAAGAGTGATTGAAGTACATTATAGTCCTCATCATTCTCATCCCTTGTTTCGAAGAATCCTTTTAGAGTGAGGTAAGTTAGGGCAGCCCTTTTCTCTTGGCTCTCCGTGACCTAGAGCCTTGACATGGTTGGTCCCCCTCTCTTATAACACAACCTTGCAAATTTACATTGCATGCATTTGATGCTTTTTCCATCAACTAAAAACTTGTCACCACAGGAAAATGGACTGGAGGTATGAAAATTTGAGAGAGGTTATTATAGAGGGGACCCTACATGATCATGTACCTTCATACATAATGTTTCTAAGTGCCACAATTTATGAGTAATAGCTTGTCAAAGTTTTCTGCCCTTTCACACTTTGGTCTCTTAACAGAAATCGCCAGTGTAATGTAGCCTAGAACGTTCCATCATTTTGGGGTGTGAAACAAGACCTTACCTAGCATAAACCTACCCACCTAGACATGTTGGAATTGCTAGTTAGTTGCATGATAAACAAAAAAAATATTACACCACATTGCAACTTTACACTGCATGCATCTGACACTTTTTCCATCAACTGAAAACTTGTCACCATGGGAAATGGATTAGAGATATGAAAAACCAAGAGAGTTTATTTTAGAGGGACCCTACATGATCATGTACCTTCATACAAACTATTTCTAAGTGCCACGGTTTCTATGTAATAGCTCGTCAAAGTATGCTACCCTTTCACACTTTGTTTTCTTAAGGAAAATCATCAATGCAATGTAGCCTGGAACATTCTGACATATTAGGGTGTGAAATAAGACCTTTATTAGCATGAACCTACCCATCTTGACATGTTGGAACTGTTAGTTTGGTCACACAATGAATAAAACAAAAAATATGCCACCTTGTAACTTTACACAACATGCATAGAGACATCTTAAGGGGAAACAAAAAGGGGTCTCTCATTACACAAGAAGGAGAACAAAGTCATTCCCAAGTGCTAGGTGCTAGTATTTTTTTTTTACTTGGACAAAACCTAAATATGAACTTTATAATTGAGATTGAATAAATAGAAGCACGTGATAACCCTATCTTAGGGAAGAATCTCTAAAATATCAAGAATAAAATGAAAGAAAATAATATGATTAGTGCAAATGATTCATATTTTTTTTATATGTGAATGTTTACATTGATACATCAATCTTGCAAAGTAAGAGTCCATCTTTGAGTCCATCATTGTAACCCTTATACTATGTTTTCCATACTAGATTGTATGAAGAGTTTCAATAGGGTTATTGATAGTTCATTTTGGTCTCATTTTGACTTGACAATGAAACACAAAAAAAATAGTGATTGTAATTTTTATCACAACAAAGTCCACTATGTACCATTTTAAATGGACCTACCATAAATATGCATATAATCTACCCAATATTCATTGTATATGTGTAAAAATGCAGTAGCAAGAAAATGAGAAACTTTAAGTTAAAGAGGGACAATAAGTCCTTCCTATGCCATATTAAATTTAGAACCAAAACATAAGTAAAATTGAAATGTGACAGCGGAAGGTCTAACTATCAGTTGCAATACATTAATATCAAAAGAAATATTAAAAACATAGAAACACAAATAGTTTTATATTTTATTCATAGTTAATTTGTCAAAAATGAAACATATGGATTGTGTTAAATCTATGAAAGAATGCCTCAAAAAAAGTGATTGATAATATGAGGTTACAATTTCAATGTTGACAGGTTGTCATAAGGTCCTAACACTTTAGTTAGAAATATATCAATTATGTCAACCGAGTAGTGTTCAAAGGTTGTATGCAATAGGGGACATTTTGGCCATCTCTCTTAGTAAGATTTTCTGAATTTTTGAAATAGTTGTAAACATAATTTAAACTATAAAGCATAAAGTTGTTTAAGCTAGAAAGAATTAAAATTCCTATTCTAGAAAACATGTAAATTACCTAAGAATTAACACTTGCAGTTAAACTATGAATTTTAAATGAAGGAAACTAATGGCTAATGACTAACTACTAACATAAAGTACACTTAACGACTTGTAACTAACAACAGGAGTGGGTGCTCCAGAATTTCCAAATGAACAAAACTTAAAGATTGTAAACTTAAAACTATGACTTGTAGGAACATATGACAGAGCTCAACACCAAATAGCATTCATTTAAATTTAACATATGCAAAATGAAAGTAACAATATTAATAGTAAAAATAGTTATCTATTCTATGAGATCCCTCGAGTGGCCAACTCTCGAGAATTCCTACGATTAACTCAAATCACACGTACTTTCGCATCTTCAAAATAAATCCATTCATGATACTTCCATTACTTAGAACTATTGACTTAGAATAAGACTAGCAATATTTATTTATTCATATCATAAAAGTGTAACACAAAGAACATAGTTGAATAATATTCAAAGTATATTATAACAGCCTAACTACACATATTTATACTGTACCACTACAAAATCCTAATTTTCAAATGGCGGGAGAATACCATTGGAATATTCTAAAACAAAATTACAACTAACCAACTAACTGATGTTCATGACATAAAACATAATAAAGGCTCTGAGTGGAGCCATAAAGTCTTAAGCAAAAAGTTTAACAAAAATCTTTAAAGGAAATCGTTCCACTATGCATGCCTAAATTTCTGGCGCCCAAACTTTTGGCACTCTAACTTGAACCTCTTGAAGTCCACTCCATTCATCGGTCGTGCATAAGTCATGTACAATGAATTAAAGTCTATACCATTATATCAACATTAGCTAGCTAATTTCAATCAATTTGAGAAATAAAAAATTATACATCATTTTATAAAAAGTAAACAATTATTGCTCCTAAAAATAAACATATTGGCATGGCTAAGGTGGTTGGCTTGAGAATAAAGAAGGGTATTTAGCTTATTACAATCATGAGGTTATTTATACCTCATCACCCTCCCCTTCTTAAGCTTGAGCAGGTCCTCCCACTCTCTGATGATTCCTTTTCCTTTCTGCATCCCTTCTCCTATTTAGTTCATCATATTTGGAACTGAGATCATATGGGTTCTCTGCCTCTTTATCCAAATCATCAAGACTTTCAAGAAAACCTTTGTTGAACTTAACCCTCATTTTCCATGTATATAAGTCCCTAGGACTTAGCTTTGTAGTGACCAAAACTACAGGGGGTGGCTAAAGGAGCAATGGAGGTCTATACCACATCCCTATCCACTTGGTTTTGAGTTTTAATATTTTTGCTAATGATTCAACTCTTCTGTAAGACCACCTTAGATTGTTGGGTGAGATCACCTCTCTCCTTTTAAGATATATAGGTAGGGGAGTGTACTGCTCCTCATAGACACTCCATGCCCTTTCTATCAATTGTGGCCCATGAAATTTGAAATTTTCAAAACAAATCCAGAGATTTTCATCATATTTGTTTCTTACAACTTCATAGCGTTTAATCCCTCAAAATTGGGCTTTGAAGGAAAATGGTTTTCAGTTGGGATATCTCATTTGAAGTCCCGTAGTTCTTTCTACTTGCAAATATTCTTTAGTTCTCTCCTGCCAATGAATTAGATTTTGCATAGTGGACATAAAGGCTCTAAGTTGTACCTCCCCAACAAAAAGGTTGATAGAGAAATCAGTGTGTTTTTCTAAAATTATATTATGTATGAAAAATTAACACAAAAAAAATTGCTGAACAGGGTTTGCCTCTTTGAATGCTTCTAAAAACTATTTATCATCTGGATCATGAGGTAAATTGAAAGAAATCCTCAAAATCTTCCATCTTAACAATTGTTCATTTAAAACATGAAATATAATCGAGATGGTTTCTTAGAGGCTAGTAACAATTCCCCAATCTAGAATGCATCAATTTTAGCTTGGTAGAGTTTATCATAAGATTCTTTTAATAGTACTATTTCCTACTTAAGTTTGGCATTTTTTGCCCCTGCTTCTCTTAAGAAATAACATCTTTCCATCCACTTAACCAACAATGGGGGAATGTGAACTTGAAACCATTCCATTATGGTTAGTTCAATTTGTACTTCTTTTGATTCCACTATTGGTTTCACATTGATTTATTGCAAATCTTGCTCTAGCTCAATAGTTCTACTCAAGGATGAATTGAGATCACATCTTTGTTTTTCCTGTTCTTTTGTAAAAGCTATGAGTGATTGCACTAGATTATCAATTAAACTCTTAATATGTTTATCTTTTCCAAATAAACTGACCAAATATTCCTTATCCTTCTCAAAAATTTGTTGCACTTGAAATTGTAACTCTTCAATAGTTTTATCTTTTTGTTCTCCTTGAGCCTTTAAAGTTGTGATTTCTTGATCTTTTTCTCTCAGAAGTTCATTTTGTATGCTAATTTCCTGCTTTTGTTTATTCATCTGTTCTTCATTTTGTTGTAATCTACATTTTAACTAAACAATTTATGCCTTTAATTCTTCCAATTCTATTTCTTTATGATCAAATATTTCAACTTCTAAATTGGTAGAAAAAGGAAAAATAGGAATCTCGACATCATTACCAGTTACATTCTCTTCATCATTTACCACTAGTGAACCTTGTTCTGTATCATTGGCAACCACAGGAGATAAATGTTTTGCATATTCACCCTCAACAAACATATAGTTTGGTGACTGTCCCCCAATATCTGCTTGTTTTGTCTCAAATGGTGCATCCTCCTTCTTGATTTCAGGGGATTTACTGCAAACTAGGGTTTTCTTTTCACCTAACTAGGCTATTTCTTCACATGGTTGAACCACATTCTCAAATGACTAGGCTACAGTTTCATGAGGTTGTCGGTCTTTCCTTTTCTTTTTAGGGACATGCAACTGATCGCAAGCTGCAACACAACTAATTTAAGTAGCCAACCATTTGCTTCTCCTTAAAAGAGGGGGTCTTTGCACTTTTATTTTAGGTCTCTTTTCCTTTTTGTGGGGACAAGTATCCTCATCCTCAGAATTCACTAAGTCTACATTTTCTTGATTCCCTGGGGTCTTTGAAAGGTTGAGTGGATTTTTTGGTGCTTCATTGTCAGGAGTTGTTCTGGCATTGTGTAGCTCAGGAGCATCTTGAGGCATAAGGGAAGGTTCTTTCAAATTTTGAGCCGCAAACCCAGATGACTCACCTTCTTCCAAATTTCTTGTGGGCTCAGGGTTTTCAAATTTCCAAAGAATTTTTTTCCATTTTTCTTTTCTTGATGAAATGGTGTTTGCAGATTAAATGAATAAGACCATGATGTTTCAATGGGCTTGACCAAATTTTAAATCTCTCTATCATATTAATAATAGAATCACTAAGAAATATGGGAAGGTTAACGCTTAATTCAAGGTTTTCAGTGCCATGGCGCAAATGAGTGAGTAGCCGAAAGGGGGGACCGACTATAATTGTACATTGCCCCTCACATGTAAAATAATCAATAATCCGAGCAACTACTGTTCTCCATGGCTCTGGGATAGAAATTCTTTGAAATCCCTTATTTTTCCCATGGGTATTCACAAGAAGGAAAAGATGAGGTTCTCCCTCCCTTCTAAAAAGTTCTATCATCTTTTGATAAGAGATGCTTGTGGTATTTGTCAAATTTACACCTTCACTTCTAATACTAGACAAACGAGAAATGATTTTAGGGTTTACCTTAAACTCTTACCACGCACAATCGTTTGGCCACTCAAGAATTTTTCTGCAAATTCCTTGACTAGGTGCACGTTATCCCCTCAAATTTCTTCACGAAATCAAGCCAACCTATCCTCTGAAATAGTTATGAAGTATTACTCAGTGCCAACAATTTATCTATGGAAGTTGGTTCTGATTTACACTTTGCCCCACCCATTTTGTCCCTTTCTTGTGATCTTCTTAGTATTTGTTGAATATCGTGGTGCTGAAAAGGTGAAAAAATGTTTAAACAAGACTGTGATGTAGATTAAATAAAATGTGACCTTTCAACCACTTGTACTTTGACACTACTGATGGGATGCAAATTAATTGTTTCATTTAGCTTCATTGTATGAGAATCATTATTTTTCATGGGATAGAGTGCATGAACTGCAATGTCTCAGGTGAAGGTACAATCCACACAATTTACTAAATTTGGAACGGAAGGTGGAATGTTCCAATTTATTCATTTTTATTCAAAATAATTTACCTACTTAAAATAAAAGATGTGCATACCTTATGTCTCGTTATCGATTTGAAAATTACTGAGCTATGTTGATGTAACAACATCATCAGATCAAATGGTGAGGGGTGGTAATGAATTTATTATGGATGAAGATATGATGGCTAATAAGTGTTGCAATTATTATGATGAAAAGTGGTCAAAATAATTTTTATTTATTATGGTAAAAGATGGTAGTGTAGGACGCGAATTTTGGAAGTGACGGAAAAATTTAATGATGAGCATGGGTATGTTATCAGAACTATCAGAGGCATTTGTAGAGGAAGTGAAGTTTCAAAATTTTGGAGCATCACTGGAAGATGTGGCTGAGACAAAGGAAGCAAGATTTTGGAGCATCACTGGGAGATGCAACTAGAGTGAAGAAGCAAAATTTTGGAACATTGCTGAAAGATGCAGCCGGAAGAAAAGAGAAAATTTTTGGAGCATCACTGAAAGCTGCAGCTAGAAGAAAAGAGCAAAAATTTGAAGCATCGCCAAAAGATGCAGCTGGAACGCAAGAAAAAAATTCTAGAGCATCGCTGAAAGATGCCATTAGAATGCAGGAACAAAATTCTAGAGCATCACTGAAAGATGCCGCCGGAATGTAGGAACAAAATTCTAGAGCATCGTTGAAAGATTCTGCTAGAATGCATGAACAAAATTCTAGAGCATCACTGAAAGATGCAACTGGAATGCAAGAAGGAAAAAAATGAAGCACATTGGACTAAATACATTCTAGAGCATTACTGAAAGATGCGCCAGACTGTGGGAACAAATTAGGGAATGGAACCAATCGAACGAACAAGTTTTGGAGCATCATAGCAAGATGCATCAAAATTTGTATTCGATTAAAAATAAAGTCTTGCGAGACATAAAAAAAATTTAGCCAAGTCCAAAAGATCAAAAATTCAAAAGAAATTCCCTAAAGTGATTATAAATACATATACATGCAACGGTTTTTTTTTTTAAAGTTGACTTTTAATATAAAAACTACATCGGCTCTATCGTAGCAGAGCCAATGCATTGGATTTCTCCTTGCATTTCTACCATTCTTATAAATTCCTCTTTGTTGATAGGTTTGTGGTAGATTTGTAATCAATGACCGTTGACTAAGAGAGTTCAAGTGTCACCATCAATGGGTTTGAGTTGCACTACTCCATTTGGAAATACTTTAGAAATTTCATATGGACCTATCCAATGAGTCCTTAGTTTCCCTTGGTGATCTTTATATCGGGAATCAAATAACAACACCCAATCCCCATTGTGGAACTCTCTTTCTTTTATGTGTTTATCATGACAGGCCTTTCATTGTTGTTGAACTAGTTCAGTTTGGTGAACAACTTCTAAACGAAGTTCATCCAATTCACTGAGCTGTAGGACTCTTTCAACCTGGTCTCGTTTGAGGTATAAGCCTAACTCCATTATTGTTCTAAGAGTTTGAAGTTCAAATTCAATGGGTAGAAGAGGTTTCTTCCCAAAAACTAACTCATAAGGAGTAAAATTGGTGGTTGATTTCCAAGTTGTATTATAGGCCCAAATGACTTCAGGTAATTTTCTAGCCCAGTCTTTCCTCCCTAATGAAATTGGTTTTGTTAAGATATTTTCAAGCTCCCTATTAGTGACTTCTACTTGAGCATTTCCTTGTGGGTGATAGGGTGAAATTTTTTTATGGATTACCTAGAAATGATTAGTAAAGGATAGCAGAACTTTGGACATAAACTTGGGTCCTTGATCTATGACAATTGTTCTAGGGGCTCCAAATCTAAGAAATTTTTCTTATACAGGAAGTCAACAACTTGTTCTTCCCTAGTGACTCTTAGAGCTTGGACTTCCACCCACTTAGTTAGATAGTCGATACAGACCAAAATGTATTCTTTGCCTTGTGAAGGAGGGTCTATAGGACCAATAAAATCTAATCCCCACTTTTCAAATGGTTCATAAACTACTTGTGGTTGCAGAGGCATTTCATTGGATGCAAATGGTCTTCCTATTTGTTGGCATTCATCACATCGGCGAACATAGATTTTCACATCTTTATCCATAGAGGGCCAGTAATATCATGTGCCCAAGATTTTATGGGACGTCCTCTTAGTAGAGTAATGGCCTTTGGAGGGGTCATCATGACAAGCTCTAAGGATGCTATATGTTTCATCTGCTTTGACACAATGTCATAAAATCATATCAGGACCGCATCAAAATAGCATTCCATTAATCCATTTGAACTGAGCACTTTCTTAAATGAGGTGTTTCTTTTGTTTCGATTAAAGTCTGGTGGGAACTCTCAAGTGGTCAGTTAGTTGGAAATGTTAGAAACCAAGGGGTTTTAATGGAGATGACAAATAAATTTTCATCTGGGAATTCATCTTGCACAGGAGCACAATCTCCATTGTCTTGTTTGATTTGGGCTAAGAAATCTACAACTATGTTGAACTTCCTGGGTTTATCAATAATGGTCACATTGAATTCTTGTAGAAGCAATAATCACTTGATTATTCTTCCATTTAATGCAGGTTTATTCATTAGGTACTTGATAGTTGAATGGTCTATGAACATTGTCACTTTATACCCTGTGATGTAATGTCAAAATTTATTGATTACATGCACCACATCTAAAAATTCCTTCTCAGTAGTGGTGTAGTTTCATTTAGTGGGAGTCAAATTCTTACTAATGAAATAAATGGAATATTTCCCTCCATTCTCATCTTCCTGACCTAAAACTGCTCCAATAGCATCATTGGAAGCATCAACACAAATATGGAATGGAAGGTTCCAATTAGGTCCACGTAGAATAGGAGCAGAGATGATTTTCTCCTTAATTTTCTCAAATGATGATTGACATTATGCTGTTTAGAAAAAATCTATATTCTTTAGGAGGAGGGAAAACATGGGGGCTGCAATATTGCTAAAATTTTCTATGAATCTCTGGTAGTATCCAGCATGTCCTAAGAAACTTCTAAAGTCAGTTTGATTCTTCAAAGTCTCTAGTTGTTGTATTACCTCAATTTTCTTAGGATCCACTTTTATCCCTTTAGCTAAAATGTGGTGTCCCAACACTATCCCTTGTTCCACCATTATTAAGAATTTTTTGTGGCTCAGGGATAGCCGATGGTCCTCACATTGCTTCAATACTTTGTCCAAATGTTGAAGTCCTTCATCAAAATTTGACCCATACACGGTGAATTCTTCCATGTAGACTTCCACACAATCATTCACTAGCTCAGCGAATATGGCCATGATAGCTCTCTGAAATGTTGCAAGAGCATTGCATAGCTCAAAGGGAAGGACACGATCTGCAAATTTTCCCTAGGGGAAAGTAAAAGTTGTTTTGTCTTGGTTTTCTATTGCTACTTGTATTTGGTTATATCAACTGAATCCATCTAGGAATGAGAAATACTTACTTCTAGCTAAATTATCCAAGACTTGGTCTATGAAAGGTAAAGGGAAGTAATCTCTATGGGTAGCCTTTTTGAGTTCCCTATAATCAACACACACTCTCCACTTCCCATTTTTCTTTGGGACAACTACCAGAGGCAAAACTCATTTTCTGTCAGAGATGGGATAGATGAATCCTACTTGTAGGATTTTCTCAATTTTTGTTTTAACAATGTCTTTAAGAGTAGTGTTTAGTGTTTGATGTGGTTGACAAATAGGTCTTACATCTTTAGTATAGATGTGATGAGTACAAAAACTTGGGTGTATTCCTCTCATGTTTGTATAATCCCAAGCAAAAACTTTAGATCTATCTACCAAAACATCAAACAATATGAGCTCTTCTGACTCTGTCAACCAACTGTTGATATTTAAAGTTTTTCCTGGTAGTAACATGATGGTTTTGACCCTTGGATGGTTTGAGGTGATAGAATAAAATTCTCTAGTCAAAGTGTTGAGAGGACAACTATGCAATATAGTTCTATGGAGTATGGCAATATTATTGAAGTGATTCATTTTCACAATGATATTAGCCAAGGGACAAGATAGCTCTATGAAGTTGGTGTAATCATATTCGGCGTGATCAATGTTGATTGGATGCCCTCAAATCTCCTCCACTTCTAACATTTTTCATCACTTGAGTCTAAAGTAATATTTTGCATATTGTTTTCTAGTTCATCTTCCAACTCTTCACCATGTTGTTTAATGACTACCATAGCAAGTGAGGCTATATTTTCTTGTTTGTTGGCACCATATGGTTCATCAACCCAAACTTTGTTATGTTTAGCAAGTTAAGCAGGGGGGTATAAGAATAACTATTTTCTATTGGGGCCATGTGAAATGGTCATTCCTCCTGCTCTGCAGTCAATCTTGGTTGCAACTGTAGCTAACCATGGTTTTCCTAATATTATCGGATAACTATCCTTTGGTGTGAGGGACTAGATTATTTGGAAGTCTATTGGATATTCCCAACCATCAACCTTAATAAGAACATTTTCTATGACAACTTTTGGAATAGATATGGATTGATTTTCCATTTGCAATATTGTAGTTGTGGGACACAAATAAGTGAGTCCCAATTTTTCCATAACATCCATCGTCATGACATTAATGGATGCTCCTAAGTCCACAAGTGCATTAGGTATTGCTACCTCATTGATTGTCACTATTATGAGTGGACTGCCTGGGTCATCATATTTTGGAATTGCATTTTTTCCAATCAGAAGGTCAGCTAGATATCCATTTATGTGAACAATGTTAATTTGTTTTGGTTTCCTTCGTGGTGTTTTGATGCACAACTATTTAATTAGTTGGTTTAGTTCAAGAATCTCTTTATTCACTTGTAACAAAGGAGCCTTGATTTGAAGTTGCTTAATTTCTTGTATCAACGTAGTTTCGGTGAATAAGGTCATTTTCGGAGGGTTATTCAAGGTGGTTGCTTTGAGACGCTCAGGAAAAAGTGCTTGAGTTTTCTCTTTCAAGGTGGGATCCTTCTGTAAGAGATCTGTCAAATGCTGACCATCCTCTTCTTGAGGTAATTTTGAAGTTCTAGATGAGGATTGTGGAAGGGTCTTGTATTGATTACTCGTTGGGTTTGGATTTGAAGGTTTGGAAGGTTTCTTAGTCCTTTTAGCAGATTCTTTGTTCAATTCATCTAGGATCTCAACTATGGTAAGCTACTAGAGTTTTTTTCCTGACCTCAATTGCAGGTTTCCACAATGGATAACATTAACTCTTGCCACATTTTCCTGTTCTATTGAATACACTAGGGTATTTTGATGATTATTCTTTGGATTAGGGATAGGTTGTGCTGGGAGTTGTGGTTGGTTGACCTGCTTATTATTTTGAGGGTTCTGAGGAGCTGGTAAAAGGTTCTGTTGTAGATTAGGCATCCTCCTTGGCCCATTATAAAACTAATTTTGAGTTTGATTCCATTGAGGCATAGGATTTAGAGGATACCATTGTTGTTGAGTCTAGTTTTGCCATTTGGGGTTTCTCCAGGACTGGTTCACCCATTTAGGTGGTCCCCAAGGGTAAGGTCCCCAACTAGGTGGTGCTTGAGGCCAAGGTGTTGCCCAATGATTATTATTCCAATTATTTGGGGGGCACTAGGAGGGATTTGAATTCTGGCCGTAAGAGAAATTCCCTCTAGGTTTTGATTCAAAAAATTGATCTCCTCCTAAGCATGAGATGTTCTTTTCTTGTAATTTCTGATTGCATTTAGGATCTCACATTGATCAGTGGCATGAAACTTCTCACAGACTTGTCAAATGCCATTTTTTTCTAAAGGACATTCTTTTAATAGAGGTTTGTTTTGACACCTAGGACAATAGATGGATAAGGTCTTAGGATTATGTGTTTTGGCTTGTATTCCATCCAACATGGTGTTTAATTAAATAAGAATGCTAGTTTTGAGATTTACTGTTTCCTCACACAGTTTACCTATTTCATTGGAACCTCTAAAAAGAGTAGATTTGTGAATGCCTCCTCAAGTACAAGAGAAATTCCAACATAACTCAATGATATCATGAAGTCCAAGTTGGGACACATCTCCTTTTCCCATTAAATCAAGACTCCTCCTAGCATCTTCATCAAGTCCTTTGAGAAATATGGTCTTCAGAATTTCCAGACTTATGGATTCTTTGCCACAACATTTAGATAAGAATATGAACCTATCTAGGTAATCTTCTAAGCTTTCATCTTCATTTTTCCTCAGTTTGAACAACTCTTCTTTCCTATCGCTGACTCTATGACAACTTTGGTATTTATCCAAAAAGGAAGACTCCATATCATCCTAGGTGGATATCGACCTTAAAGCTAATCTCATGAACCAATGCATTGCAACGTCCTTCAGAGTGGAGGGGAAGAACTTCAATTTTTGGTTATTTTTGTAGTTATAGGTTTGACACAAAACTTTAAACTCAGAAAGGAACTAGTCAGGGTCTTCGGAGGAAAAACCTCTGAAGGTTGCTAAGATGGATGCTGAAATATTTTTCATAGGTGTATTGTCATCTTGGTCGAAAGCAATATGATAGGTAAATTTATGCGTTACCGCTCTTGCATTATCACCATCTTTATAATTTCTTCTCCTTTCATTGAAAGGGTTATCATTGTTGTTATCAACCATGATGTCGACATGAATGCTTTCTTCTTCAAAGGTTTACTCTAATGGATGAATTTTTGGGGTATAATAGGAGGTCTTAGGTTGATCTTGCTCGATCAGTTCATTAATAAGTTCTTTAGCTGAGACTTCTACCTCCTTATGTGTGGTTGGACTTACTATTGGGGGGTTTTTGGTATGAATCTTCTATGCGGACCTCATTTCCTGACCATGCAGAAAAAGAATCCTAGCAACTATTTTTTCTAAAAGAGGTATCCAAGCAATCTCCTATTAGCACTAGAAAAGGAATGGATCTCGACAAAAATGCCAAAAAGTGATAGGTTGTTGTAAGGTCCTAACACTTTAGTTAGAAATATATCAATTATGTCGACTGAGTAGTGTTCAAAGTTGTATGTAATAGGGGACATTTTTTCCATCTCTCTTAGTAAGATTTTCTGAATTTTTGAAATGGATGTAAACAAAAATTAAACTAGAAGGAAATTAAACTAGAAAGCATGAAGTTGTTTAAGCTAGAAAGCATTCAAATTCCTATTCTAGAAAACATGTAAATTACCTAAGAATTAACACTTGTAGTTAAACTATGAATTTTAAATGAAGGAAACTAGCGACTAACTACTAACAGAAAGTACACTTAACAACTTGTAAATAACAACAAGAGTGGGTGCTCCAGAATTTTGAAATGAATAGAACTTAAAGATTGTAAACTTAAAACTACGACCTGCAAGAACATATGACAAAACTCAACACCAAATAACATTCATCTAAATTGAACATATGCATAATGAAAGTAATAGTATTAATAGTAAAAATACTTATCTATTCTACAAGATCCCTTGAGTGGCTAGCTCTCGGGTGTTCCTATGATTAGCTCAAATCACACGTACTTTCACATCTTCAAAATAAATCCATTCATGGTACTTCCATTACTTAGAACTATTGACTCAGAATAAGAATGACAATATTTATTTATTCATATCATAAAGTGTAACATAGAGAACATAGTTGAACAGTATTCAAAGTA
The DNA here is from genome assembly GCA_007258455.2 of Sequoia sempervirens. Lineage (NCBI taxonomy): Eukaryota > Viridiplantae > Streptophyta > Pinopsida > Cupressales > Cupressaceae > Sequoia > Sequoia sempervirens. The sequence continues at coordinate 410,026,803 of VDFB02075321.1, forward strand.
TATTATAACAACCTAACTACACATATTTATACTGTACTACTACAAAATACTAATTTTCAAATGGCAGGAGAATACCATTGAAAAATTATTAAACAAAATTACAACTAACCAACCAACTGATGTTCATGACATAAAACATAATAAAGGCTTTGAGTGGAGCCGTAAAGTCTTAAACAAAAAGTTTAACATAAAGCTTTAAAGGAAATTGTTCCACTATGCATGCCTAAATTTATGGCACCCAAACTTCTAGTGCTCTAACTTTAACCACTTGAATTCCACTCCGTTTATTGATCATGCATAAGTCCTATACAATGAATTAAAGTCTATACCATTATATCAACATTAGTTAGCTAATTTCAATCAATTTGAGAAATAAAGATTTATACATCATTTTATAAAAAGTAAACAATTATTGCTCCTAAAAATAAACATATTGGCGTGGCTAAAATGGTTGGAAAGAATAAAGAAGGGTATTTAGCTTATTATAATCATGAGGTTATTTATACCTCATCAAATGTACATACTTACAAATTAATCCAATGAACCATCCAGGTCTAATATAATCTTTATTATGTCAAGTATTTCCTCATGGTCAAACTCACACACCTTCCACAAGTTCTTCTTCAAAGGTCTACCCACATATTTGATCAAATGAAAATTGGATGCCACGAGAGGTTTGAGTAATGAAGAATCTTTTGATGCATGTCAAAGTCCTTAAACAGTCAAACATTAACACTCTTAAATGGGTACCTTCTAAGCAATGTTCCAGTAACAACCACTGATCCTATAGGGTATTTGATGTTTTCTCCATTTATAACTGGGGCATCCAATTTCATTTTGGCCTCAACACAGTGATACAAGTAATAATCAATTCCCTCTTCATTTTCTTCATTTGCAATAATTGCATAAGCATGCTCTACATTGATATGTGCATCAAATTAGATGATTTTAGTCAATATTACAAAAACACTACAAAGCAATATAACACTAGGAATTTCAAAAACTATGCAAGTAGATATATTACCTGATTGAACTAGATCTGATATGTGATCAAAGTCAACTTAGGATTCTATCTTTGTTAGTTGCAGTTCCATTGAGAGTCGATACATGTCAAGTGGGTTTAGATATCTTAACCACCATTTTTCAACCCACTCCTTTGACTTGCACTCATTCTAGGATTGAACTGTGTACATGAAGAACAAAAGCATGCCAACTTTTATGTATGGATACTCCATGAACCTACATTAGAGCTTTTGAAAGAGTTTAGCTCACTTGATCTTGATAGTGTACAACAATCCTAATATTATGCAATGTTAGTATTATCTATCAACCAAAAAAAATTATGAACTAAAGACTTACCTTTATTACCTAGACCCATAGAAGCATTACACCACTTGACAATTGATTTTGTATTTTTCAAGTTTGCATTATCTATATACTTTAACTCTTCTCATGCTATGACTCTTTTGATACATGCTCTTGCACCATCATGCTCCCTCTTTCCATGCTTGACCTCACAAAAGTTCCACATATACTGAACACATGTACTATTATGCATTATGCTCAACCAATAAAACATATGTGAGTTCTTTAATTGGGATGCATAATTATCTGATCATATGGTATGCTGATGGAATGATATGCTCCTTCTAACCAAATCATGGTAGAAAACCTAAAAGAAACTTTGGAGAAAATTTTTAGAATGTGTGAGATCATCACTGATATAAAAATGATACTCCCTTATGATCTTTTTGTCATCCTCTATACTATCATTGGCATAAATGTTATGTGCACAAATATAGCAACCTGTGTGGAGTTGTAATACTATGATTGCACCTCACACTGTGGCTATAGACTATAGTTCTCTACAAAGTAAATGACTAAAACAATGCTACAAAGTGGAAATGTGTCCTTGCATAGCTTGAATTACAAGTCCAACCATCAAGCTCTATGGGTATTCCTTGCATTCTCATACACTATACTATCATGAAATATAGACATAAACCAATACACTAAAATCTTTTGAATAACCAAATCACACCTTTTTTCTTCTTTACCATATTTTGTATTGTAGGCCACTATCTTATACTTGTTGAATTCTACTAGTTCATTTCCAACCGCATGTGTACTTTCCATATGTTCACATATTGGCATGTTGACATGTGTCATCCAAGCATAATTTCTTATAGAATAATCTACCTTCCTCTCTTTCACATAAATTTTTTGATATGAAATCTCTTGAAGATGTAGGTGGGGCATGTATGTCACAGTCCTACAAAACATTATTAGTATGCAAATCTAAACATATAGATTAATAAACATAAAAATGGTTAGAAAACTCATTTGTACTCTACAACAACAAGTAGTGTGTGTGTGATTTATTTTGACATAGAAAGGATTTAGCATTTCAAAATATCTTTGGAAAATTTAACTTGAGGATACATCTCTAGAAATTTACAAAAAAAATTGTGTTTGAGTCATATCCAAAAAATTCTTTGGATGTGGCTCACGGTTTCGACTACCAATTATCCTTCTTACCAATCCCTTTGATTTGGAGATACCTTTGTATTATTCTTCCAAAAGTCTTCAATTAGGGGTATCAATGCTTCAAAAATTGGTTTATTTTTCATGGTAGTCTCCCCGAGAATGCCCATAATTCATTGTCATCAGTGTCAATTTTTTGGCACCTTCCAATGACTCTCAATAAAGTTTTTCCTTTTTATTCTCAATGCTTAACTAGTCTTTCTAATGAGATGTGATTTCTCCATTTGATTACTTACTATTCTTGATATAATTACACGTCATGTGACATTACTATCTTTGGTGTGTGAGGTGTTACCCACACTCTCATATGCACTCATTAGATTCTTCATAATAGATTTTTCACTTGAAGCTTCTAATGTTCTCAACCCAAGAATCTTCATAATGGACATATACTTTAGATTTCTCCTCATTTCAACAAGTAGTTGTCATCTTCCAGTTTCATTTAATTTTCCAAAGAACACTCCAAATCTTATTAGAATTTCTTCTACAAGTATGTTTTGAAATCTTATCTTCCATCGGTTGCTAAATATTCTCATCAATATCAATCAAAAACTTGGGCTTTCTACACAAAATTCTAGGAGGTGTTCTCAAAGGTAAATTTTCCTCAACATTAGGAATTTCATCAATACTTAAATGAGATGAGATAGATGGCATACCTTTGATCGGAGATGAAATAGATGATGTACCTTGAATCTGAGATGGGAAATGTAGTGTACCTCCTTCACATGTGAGTGATGATGTACTTTCAACTTGAGATGCGATAGATGGTGTCCCTTCATCTTGACTTATGGTAGAGGACATGTTTCTAACTACGGGATTCAAATCTCTAATTGCACAAAGGTTTTTCATTTGTTCCCTTCATGTCGCCAATATCGTATCTCTCATTGATTGTTCATGTTCCACTTCAATTGGCATGTCTTCTTCTATCGTGTTCAATTTCCTCTTCTCACGAAGTTGGCTCATTTGTTCTATTTTCTTTGCATTCTTAGATTCTTTCTCATCCTATGTTAGAGGAATCCTTGAACATTTCCCTAGCATCATGAAGAAATTGTATCTTTTGCATGAAAAAGAGATAAATATTATTTCCACCATAGTACTATAGAGTAAATTCATAACTTACACAAATCTAAAAAATTTCATGAAATTACGATACACGCAATAAATGATAGTCCAAAAGAGGCATGAGGAAGGGCAGCAAGGAATATGAAACTAAGGAAATTTTTATTGATTCTCAAGTTTGTGCATGAAGAGGGCAACAAAGAGCATGATGAGAGACAACTTGTAATGACTTAACATTCATAATTAGCCTATGGCTGTCCTACATTCATTAGGACTAGTCTAATGAACTTATGATACTCCCAACGAAGCTATAACTTCCATAGATTCATTAGGAATGCCATTTAATGAGTCCATTTTAGAATTACAAAAGGATTTCCACTTTAATATATTTTCTTCCCCAAAGATCAAACCAACATAAGACATGTGGACATTGATAAAGTTTGGTACCTAGATAGTGCATGTCGCAATCGTATAAGTGGAAATGAAACTTACTTGCACTCATTATAAAAGTTTTTAGTTTGATCAAAATAGGGAACAATAATATTATGCTATAGACATAAACCATAATTTCTTAAGTGTTGGACTACTAGTTTGAAAAGGATAGAAAGTGTTGACAAAAAAAAGTGCATTATCTTTGAAAAATGGGAGGAAAAAAGTGCATTCTAGGCTCTGACATCTAATAGCTAAAAGACATAGGTCTACTTCTTGAAGCATAAATCTAAATTTTTCAATAAGTTCAAAGAATTCATGACCCTAGTGATATTTAACAAAAATATATTGTAACAAAGACAAAGAATAGGACCATCATGTATATTGCAAGAAATATGTTGAAGGTTAATGGGATTCCAAATGAATATTAATGTGGAGTTGTTCCAACAATAATATAGTTTCCAAATAGATGTCCCACAAAGGTTGTGTGTGACATGATTTCAGAAGAAGCATGGAAAATTTGCAAATTGAGCATAAAGCACTTCAAATTTTATAGGATACATTGAATATGCATTTGTGACAAAGGAAATAATGTATAAATTGGATGATAGAAGAAGAAAGTGCATCTTCATAAACTACACTAAAGAATCCAAGGCATAAAATTGTATAGTTGTATCACATAAAATATTATAATTAGAAGGAATGTTTAGTTTATAGATTCATTAGGACTGCCATAATGAAGTTATGATAGTCCCAATGAAGCTATGATTGTCCTAAGACAATTTTGAAAGACCTAATGAAGTTAAAGCTATGATTAATATGATGCATTTGATTATATTAACAAATCTAATCTAATCCCTTACCAAAATCTAATGCATTTGATTAAGGCTATGTATGTTGAGCACTCATAATTTTGAATACTTAGCAAAATCTAATCCAAAATCAACATGATAACAAAATCAAAGCATTGTATTATGCCTATGTTATCACTTAGGACTGCACCCTAGTTGAGTATGCACTTAACCATCCCATGTAACATTGAAACATCCTCAAGTTGTGGGTAGCCTAAAGTGAGGATGAATCTTTAGAGTGGGTTGGTTCCCTTGATGGATCACCTAAACTACTAAAACTCTCAAGTAAAATAGATGAGAGGAAACTTGAAAGGGAAATCCTAAGACTAAAAGGGGTGATGCACCTGAAATCTATAAGTTTGTTTGTTGTTCCAACTCACGATCAACACTAAAAAGACCTTCTTTTCACAACTTTAGTTTGCACATGTAATACATCAGTAATTTATATGAAGGTTTGAGTTTAAGGTTTGTTTGAAGGAAAAATGGATGTTTTATCACAACTACAACCCACTAAAATCACTCAAAACAACATATAACCTACACTACATGAAACCCTTATTCCAACATTTGCAACAATGAGACATAAAACATGATTTAGAAAATGAAATCACAATTGAACATCATATCATTAGTTGCAAAGAGAAACAAAAGTGCTGAGAAGGAATACTATTGTCTTTATTAATCTTGAAAGGATTTTTTGTTACATAAAATCTCTAGAAAAAGAGTTACAAGGAAACTATTGTTGTTGCAAAAGAAGGAAGAACTAAAGAATGAAAAACCTATGAGAAGACCTTATAAATAAAAGCCTCAAAACAACAACTTTCCATGAAGAGAGGGCTGCAAAATTTCTTGTAATCTATTGCAACTCCTTGAAATTAGCTTCTAGGTTGAAAGAAACAACTGAATCTGCAATCTAGACACCCTCCTTTGTTGTTGAAGACAATTGATTTGTTTCCAATTTGACTCCTAAAATCTGCCCTTGCCAAAATAAATGCTAAATTCCCCATAAATTAGGACCCTTGAGCAGTGTTTGCAATTTTAGAAAAGTTACCTTAGCAGAAAATCTGACCTTGCCATCAAACTTTTGAAAACTGCCCCTCAAATCAAGCAATTATTCCCTTGAAAATCTCCTCAAATTAGCAACTTTGCATTTGATCACTGATTGAAATGGTGAAGAAATAACTCAAAATAAAACTTTTGAGGATAAAACAATTGGTGTGAAGAGGTATCACATCTTGACTATGAACTAGTTGAATAATATCTTATTGCTTTCCTTGAGTGTTTCATCTTCAGTCCTTTGCTTGCAAAACCACTCTTGAACCTGTAGAGAAAGACATGCTTTGATCTCTCTTTGTTAATAGACTACTCAAGTAGCAAAGTTGTGATTTCACCATGATAGGGATTCTAATAGTAAGCACTTCCCACTCACATTATTTTTGACAACATATCATAATAGTTTTGAACAAGACAACTAAGAGGGGGGGTGAATTAGTTGTAGAAAATTTAAACTTTTTTCTAAACAAGGAATAATAAAACAAGTACAAGACTCAAGGCCAATGGCCTTCTTGCACCAACTAATCAAACCATGCTAACTTCAAATGCAACCTACATAATCATGAAGCTTCCAAGCAAATGATTAAAACCAAGAGAACTTATCTGTATAGTTTCATAAGATAATCTGTAACATTAATTAAAGTGTTAACTTTCTCAATTAATACCTTTCCCAAGTTTCTGTATCCAAACTGCCTCTTTGGAGGCATGTTAAACCACCAAGTGTGTTGAACTCGCAATTCAACCAAAGTGTAGGCTCCTTGGTCTTTTCTATTAAAAAAATTTTCTCACAAGTAACCATTCCAACAAATGTCTCTTACCATAAGAGAACTCCAGCCTCACCTATTTCTCCAAGTATCCATGAGGACTTGTAACCAACCAATCCATGCCAAACTCCAAATGCAACACAACACTTTCATGAAGCAATAAAGCAAATGATTAATGTACCCAATACTTAAGAGAACTACACAAGATCAATGTCAAAGCTCCAACCTTGAACATAAACATGACATCCATGATCTAACCATCTCCTCCTAGGAGATCACATGCACCATAACATACTTATACATCCTAGTCTCAAGAGAACCATGTAATATGCCAAACTCTAAATGCATATCAAGAGTAAACCATGACATCAATAACAAATATACTCTAAATCAAGAAACCATATCTCCAACCACATGGAGATAACCTTACCAATGATGCATCCAAGTCACTACCAACAACTCCCATTGAATCGTGGTACCGAGTCACACATGGTATCGTGACTACCATCCTCTTCATGAAGATCACTCTATCCTACCAAAGCTCTCACTGTACTGTGATACTGAGCTATACATGGCAACAAGATAAACATCAAACCATTACTATCAAAAGCATATGGAATTTCAGACATTTCCTCATGATCATAATTATCATAACATGTATTATGCCACAACTCTAAACCGCTAATCAAGAGTATACCTTGACATAATAACAAAACCATCCTACAACTAAGAATCCACTTCATTTCCAAATGCTCCCACTGAACCTTGTTACTAAGAAATCCCATGGCATCATGATGCACATAATCAGAACCCCATTTTTGTCAAAAGCTCACACCAAACCTGTGAATCCAAGCTCTTAATGACCTCTATAACAAACTTATTTTTTTCAAAATCAGAAATAGAAAAAATAATAAAAGCTCCCACTAAGCCCAAAAAACCTCCAATATTTTAAGAGAAAGGCATCCTAATACTCTACCCAACCTCAACTCTAATACCAAATGTTTAAAAATGAGGTGTTTTCTTAGCTTAATACTCTGTAAAACTTTAATATTGCCGATCTAAGTAAGTTCTTTCTTTGTTACATATATTCTTTGTGGGTGATTATCTTGATTAATTTGTTTTACTATTGTAGAATGAAGAGAGAAGTTGATAGAAGAACTAGATAGGATATTAGAAAGATCACACAAGATATACCGCAGAGAAACCCTTTCAGGAAAAAACTCCACCAAGAATTATTCTATTATTCAATCTCTGAATTACAATAGCTCCAATTCTTGCTTGAGAATGCTTCTTCTGTCTTTACCAATCTTCTTCACGCCTATAATAATAATTATGAAAACTCTATTAAACTTGAATGAGATATAGAGACAATATGCAACCTTGTAATCTCCAAATGGTGATAATTACAATGCACAAGCTCAAGCCCTTGAAAAGGTATTCCATATTCCTTCAAGTTGAGTTATTCAGTGAAGACTACAGCTTACAACATGTGCTTCATGCATTTGGGTGTCCCAAATTGAAGCTACAACTTCTCCTTCACTTCGGTGATAATTCTAAAGCTCTTCCTCAAAGTTTGCGCCCTTAAGTAATCCTACTTAACCGAGCCTTCAGAAATATCTTATCATGCATGAGAGGTAAATCCAATAAAGCATCTTGGGCATCCAAGTTGGCTCCAAGTGCTTTATAGATAGCTGAAACATTTACTTAACACCATTCATGCAAGAATGGTCATCCCCTGTTAATTGGAGGTAGTCCATGTTATCTATCATACAACTCAAGTTATTTAGCCATGCATTCCAAGTTAACTAAAGCTAACTACATGCAACTCAAAATAACCAACATGCATGCAACATGAACTTGCATGCAACTGAAGATAACTGAACCATAACTGAACTAAACTGAACTAAAATAAACTAAACTAAATTGATTTTGAACTGAACTAAACTGAACTGAATTGATCTGAACTAAACTGAACTAAACTTCAAACATGCAAACATCAAATCCTAACTCCTAGGATTTTTACATGCATTCAAAAGTGTTAACTGTTACTCTATATAGTTAACTGAACACAAGGTGAGTTTCACCTTACCATGTGTGCACCCACATGCTCCTATTATTTAGGAATAACTACAAATGTCAATTTCATGATTTATTTCATCCAAATAATTAATCTCATTCTAATCTTAGTGTTGTTGAACACATTCCAAGAATCTAGGAGATATATGAAATAATTAATGTTTAGGATTTGCAATTAAATGGCATCCTATTTCCAACATTCTCCCACTTGACATTATACATTGCAATTATTCTAAACAAGGAATAATAAAAAAAGTATAAGACTCAAGGCCAATGGCCTTCTTGCACCAACTAATCAAACCATGCTAACTTCAAATGTAACTTGCATAAAAACTCTCACAACTCTATTCAACTTGCTTGAGATAAATAGGCTTTAATCAGCTTTGTAAACTCAACATGAGTTACAATTACAATGTGCAAGCCCTATCCCTAAAAGGTACGCCATATCTCATGCAAATAGAGTTATCCTGTGAATAACAATGCTAAAACATGTGCTTCATACATTTGGGCATCCCAAACTAAAGTCACGACTCAACCTTCATTTTGTTGATAATTCCAAAGCTCTTCCTTAAAGTGGGCACCCATAAGTAATCTTACTTAACCGAGCCTTTAGAAATATCTCAACATGCATTAGAGGTAATCCAAGAAAGCATCTTGGGTGCCCAAGTTGTCTCCAAGTGATTTCTTGTTAACTGAAACATTTACTCAACACCATTCATGCAAGAATGGTCATCCCTGTTAACTAGAGGTAGTCCCTGTTATCTGTCATACAACTCAAGTTATTAGCCATGCATTCCAAGTTAACTGAAGCTAACTACATGCAACTCAAAATAACCAACATGCATGCATCTGAAGATAACTAAACCATAACTGAACTAAACTGAACTAAATTGAACTAAACTAAACTGATTTTGAACTGAACTGAAATGAACTAAATTGATTCTGAACTAAACTGAACTAAACTGAACTGAATTGAACTGATCTTCAAGCATGCAAACATCAAACCCTAACTCCTAGGATCTTTGCATGCATTCAGAAGTGTTATCTTTTACTCTGAATAGTTAACTAAACTCAAGGTGAGTGTCACCTTACCATGTGTGCACCCACATGCTCCTATTATTTAGGAATAACTACAAATGTCAATTTCATGATTTATTTCATCCAAATAATAATCTCATCCTAATCTTAGTGTTGTTGAACACATTCCAAGAACTTAGGAGATACATGAAATAATTAATGTTTAGGATTTGCAATTAAATGGAATCCTATTTCCAACACTTTTAAATCATTCACCAAAACTTAGATCAATCACAAATCCTTAACGCTGCTAAAATGATTAAACATTAAGTGCAAGTGTAGAAACTAAAAACCATCACACAAACATAGTAATACCAGATTTACGTGGAAAACCTAATGAGGGAAAAACCATGGTGAGGATTAACTCACACTATAGAGAATATCAAAACCGATTACAAAGGCTCACTGCCTAAGAAAAAGGCTTACTGCCAAACAAGGAATCACTGTCTGGATTAGGACTCACTGTCCAACAGGGTTAACCACCCAAAGGACTCACTACTACAAAGATACAAAGAAGATAGAAGAGATATGTTATAGAGAGAAGACAATCTCAATGCAACAGAGATTTCCACCACAACTTACTCAACCGCTTGTAGACATGCATAAATGATAGAATACACCTTCAACTCACTGCATCCAGAAACTCAGCATTTAGAATTCGTATTGATCTACCACACTCACATCACATACACACACTGATTCGCATATACTTCACATCTATCTTCTCTATTTCTTTGCACTTATCTCTTTGCACATCTTTCAACAATAACTCATCTTGTATTTATACCATCTTCAACTTTGAAACATATCCAAAGTTAGCCATCCATTATTAAGTTCAAATTAGGTCAATTCCAAAACATCCTAGGGTGGAATTAGAATGAGGAAGACCCAAACACATGCTTGATGAGGACCCAAAGAGATCCCAACATGCATCATTAACTTTGAAGGTAGTGTTTAACACAAGGTCAACCAAACCAGTGTAAAAAACATAGAATAATTAAGCACACACAACTCTTGACACAATCAAATCCTTCCAAACACCAAAATTATCTTTAGCACGATCATAACAACTTAACTCTAGAACCACAAGTCATAAGACTTAATCAAAAATAAATCTAGACCAACAACATTTCTCCTGGTCATTAGCCAGATACATACAAAACCACAATTTACAACTGGTGAACATAATTTTCACTATACAATGAATTAGAAGACAAAAATATGGATATAGCAGCTTCCAACAACCATGATCAACATATCTAAACCACACAAATGTAGGAGAACATTTCAAGAGCAAAACTCATAGCAACCATTGAACACTTGCAATATTTCTTCATTACAATTTTCTCAATATCCTCAACATATACAACTAATAATCTGCATCCATGACATCAATGACAACGACAACTAGCTGATAACTAGTTAACCATTTGACATCAATGGTAACACCTTCATTCTTGCAACATTCTCCCCCTTTATCATTGATGGCCATAAAAGACAACATACTAGTTGTGAACATTCTTCTCATGATTTTCATTATGTTTCTCCCGCTTAGTAGATAATATTTTTCACATATACTTTTCTTTTCACATCTTCTTCCTCTCTCCCTTTTACATCAATGGAAAAGGAAAAGGATATTTTACATTGATTTCACCATTGACATTAAAAACAAAATACTCATACAATGGTGACACATGAAACTACCTGCCCCCCTGAGAGGTAGCCACTAAAACATTAGTCCAGAAGAAAGATAGATCCATAGACCCACCAGACTGATGCATCTCCTTATGAATCTTATTTAATAAAGGAGGGGCAATGACCCCTAACTTTTCTCAAAGACACTCAAAAGTATCTTTAGGAAGAGCCTTTGTAAATATATTAGCAATCTGATCCTTCGTAGGAACACAATTAAGCTTTACTTCATTCTCCATAACCTTCTCTCTCAAGAAATGATACTTGATATATATATGCTTTGTCCTCGAGTGTATTAGTGGATTCTTTAAAATGTTAATTGTACTTGTGTTATCATAGAAGATAGAAATGAAATCATTATATACTACTATGATATCCTTCAATGTATGTTTCATCCATAGAACTTTTGTACAACAAGAATCACTAGCAATATACTCAACTTCAACAATAGATAAGGAAATTGAATCTTTCTTTTTACTCAACCATGCCACCAATCTGCAACCAAGAAAGAATGCACCACCACTTGTACTTTTTTCTATCATCTACACATCCAACCCAATCATCATTGTATAAGCACTTAGTGTAAATTCAATATCCCTAGGATACCATAAGCCATAATCTAGAGTGCCATTCAAGTATCTAAATATTTTTTAACAACAACAACATGTGTTTCCTTAGGATATTCTTGAAATCTAGCCACAAGAAAGACAACATGCATAATATCCAGTCTAGTAGTAGTCAAATACAATAGTCCACCAATCATAGATCTATATTTTCTCTGATCAACCTTAGGTGAATCATCATATTTACCTATTTTGCAACCAGTCATCATAGGAGTGCATACCGATTTGGAACCATCCATCCTAGACTTCTTCAACATCTCTTTCATATACTTAGACTGTGAAATAAAAATTCCTTTCTCTGTTTGATTAATTTGTAGCCCAAGAAAGAAATTCATTTCTCCAAACATAGAAATCTCAAATTCTTTTTCCATTTCTTCCACAAACATCTTGCACATAGTTTCATTTCCTCCAAAAATAATTTCATCAACATACACAACCACAATCAAGATTTTATCATTTTCAATTTTAAAGTATAGATTATTTTTTGTCATACCTTTGTTGAAACCTTGTTGAATCAAGTACCCGTCTAACCTTGCATACCAAGCTCTAGGAGCTTGCTTCAATCCATACAAATATTTCTTCAATCTACAAACTATATTCGGTTGATATGACAACTGAAATCCTTTCGATTGTTCCATGAAGACCTCTTTTTCTAGCTCACCATTCAAAAATGTAGACTTGAAATCCATCTGATAGACCTTAAAATATTTATGAGAAGCAAATGCTAAGAACATCCTTATGGCTTCCATTCTTGCCAGGTCAGAGAAAAATTCTCTTGAAAATCTATGCCTTCTACTTGTGAGTAACCATTACACACAAGCCTTGATTTGTTTCTGACCACTTCTCCACTCTCATTCAACTTATTTCTGAATACCCACTTTGATCCAATAATGTTTTTATCTTCCAGTCTTGGGACCAATTTCCAAGTTTTATTCTTCTCAATCTACATAAGTTATTCTTTCATAGCTTCCATCCAATGTTCATCTTTACATGCTTCACTTATAGTCTTTGGTTCAATTTCATAAAGTAAACACATGTTTACCTCACCAGTAGTAGTTCTGCTTCTTATCAATACTCCTTTTGTTTTGTCTCCAATGATCTGACTTTCTAAATGATTCTTCTACACATATTTATGTGTCTTAGGGGACACCACCAAAGCCTCTTCTTCTTTTTCTTCATTATGCTTATCTTTCTCATCTTTTTTCCGTTCTTCACAATTACTTCAATCCTTACACAAATTAGGTTCATCAGATACATATCCATCAACACCAATTGAATTCTTCATTGCTTCATCAACCTTGACATTTGTACTTTCTACAATCTTCCTCAGTCTTTTATTGAAACATCTATAAGATTTTCTTTTAGTAGAGTATCCAAGAAAAATACCTTCATCACTTCTTGCATCAAACTTTCCTAAAGTTTCTTCATCCCGCCTGATATAACATTTGCTTCCAAATACCTTGAAATACTTAACAGTAGGAATTCTTCCACACCATAGCTCATAGGGGGTCTTTCTACTATATTCCAGTAGACCAACCTTAGTAATCATTGATCTAGTAGCCTGTTGAACTATTTTATTCTTTCTTTCAACAACTCCATTCTATTGAGGACTTCTTAGAGTAGATAACTATCTTTTTATTCCATGCACTTAACAAAACATATTAAACTCATGGGAGGTGAATTCACCACCTCTGTCAGACCTTAAGCATTTTATCCTCAAATTTACTTCATTCTCAACCATAGCTTTGAATGTCTTGAATCTATCTAATGCATTAGACTTCTCTCTAAGAAATGTAACCCATGTATATCTAGAATAATCATTAATAAAAAGCATAAAGTACCTTTCACCTTGTAGACTTCTCACTCTTGTAGGACCATAGAGGTCTATAGGAATTAAATCCAATAGTCTAGTAGTAGATTGTTCCTTTGATCTGTAATGACTTCTTGCTTGCTTTCCAAATTGAAAATTCCTACAAATAGCATTAACAGGATTTGTAATCCTTGGTAAATCTCTCATGACCTAAATTACACTAATCCTCTCCAAGTTATCAAAATTCATATGAAACATTCTCTAATGCCATAGCCAACTGTCATTAATTTGAGTCATAAAACATCGTCCACCAACACCCTTAAGTTGATAGATATTTCCTTTAGATTTATTTCCTATAGCAATCACTAGTCTGCTATCTTTCTTGATCTCACATCTTTCATCCTTAAATACAAGATTATATCCTTTACTGCACATATGTCCAACACTCAAGAGATTATGCCTTAAACCCTTAACATAGTAGGCATCATCAATATTATGCTTTCCATCAAAACTTACTGAGCCTATCCCACAAATCTTAGCACTAGTATCATCTCCAAACATAACCAAGCCTCCATCATAATTTTCAAGTTTAACAAACTTACTCTTATCACTAGTCATATGATGTGAAAAACCACTGTCATCAACCCAATATTTCTTTTCTTATTTAGCATTTAGGGCAGAGATTATAGTACCTTCATTTTTCTCCTTCTCTGGAGGGCATTCCTTCACCTATTTTTCAAAATTAGTAAAAGTAGGCTCATCTTTTATAGCCAAGAAGAAACATTCATTGTCATCAAGATCTCCATAATCAGATTCCTCATTAGATATACTAGCATCCTCATTCACATAATGTGCTTTGTTGATCTTCTTACCTTTCTTTTCTTGCTCATATCTTTGTTTATTCCTCTTAGCTCTTTCCAGAAACCTCGAAGCATAATATCATATTCCTCCACAACTAAAGAATTTAAAGGGTAACTTACCTTTATACTTTGTGAAGCCTTTCTTCATCCTTCTCACAAAGTTAGCTTCCACTTCATCAAGATTTTCTTCATCTAGATCTTCATCTTTTGTAGCCTTAAAAATAGTCTATGATTTAGATCCATTTCTCAAATTCGTCTTTCTCATCTCATAAGATGTTAGAGTTCCCAACAAATGATATTTAGTGTAACTCTTGTAATCTATATGTTCTTCAATAGCACATACCATTTTATTTTAGGAATCAAGGAGAGTTCTAAGAATCTTCTTTACAATCCTGGATTTATCTATTGTAGCACCAAGTCCTTGCATTCCAGCTACTACCTCATCCAATCTTTGTAAATAGGCTTTAACATTCTCATCTTTAGACATATGTAGGAGCTCAAATTGTGTCTCCAAATTTTTCCACTTTTCCTCTTTGACCCTTTCATCTCCGTCATGCACCTTTTCCAAAGCATCCCAAACTTCCTTACCAGTCTTCATATTCTAAACTTTAATCAACTCAGAATATACAAGAATATTCTTCAAAATGTACTTCACCTTATTGTTCGCTTCATGTGCCTTGATCTCATTAGTGATTCTCAGACTATTAGCAGGAGATTAAGTACTATTGTAAGATTTCTCCACATCATATCCACAATATTACAGATATTCTTTCATTATTATTTTTCAGATAGCATAATTAGTTCCATAAAACCTTAGATAATCATGAGTAACTTTTCCAACTATCCTAGACCTTCCTTAAGTGGTTAAGCTCTTCTCCAAGGAACCAATCTTTGATACCAATTGTTGAACAAGACAACTAAGAGGGGGGTTGAATCAGTTGTAGCAAATTTAAACTTTTAAATCATTCACTAGAACTTAGATCAATCACAAATCCTTAACACTGCTAAAATAATTAAACATTAAGTGCAAGTGCAAAATCTAAAAACCATCACACAAACATAGTAACACTAAATTTACGTGGAAAACCCAATGAAGGAAAAACCAAGGTGACGATTAACTCACACTATAGAGAATATCAAAACCGATTACAAAGGCTTACTTCCTGAGAAAAAGGTTCACTGCCAAAACAAGGACTCACTATCCGGATCAAGACTCACTATCCAATAGGGTTAACCACCTAGAGGGATCACTTCCATAGAGATGCAAAGAAGATAAAAGAGATATTTTATAGAGAGAAGACAATATCAATGCAACAGAGATTTCCACCATAATTTACTCAACCACTTGCAGAAATGCATGAATGATAGAGTGCACTTTCAACTCACTGCATCTAAAAACTCAACATTTAGTATTTGCATTGATCTTCCACACTTGCATCACATACACACACTGATTCTCATCTACTTTGCATCTATCTACTCTATTTATTTGTACTTATCTCTTTGTACATCTTTCACCAATAACTCATCCTATATCTATACCATCTTCAACTTTGAAACATATCCAAAGTCAGCCATCCATTATTAAATTCAAATTAGGTTGGCACCAAAACATCCTAGGGTGGAATTAGAATGAGGGAAACCCAAACACATGCTTGATAAGGCCCAAATAGGTCCCAACATGCTTCATTAACTTTGAAAGTAGTGTTTAACACAAGTTTGAACAAACCAGTGTAAAACACATAGAAAAATTAAGCACACACAACTCTTGACATGATCAAATCCTTTTAGACACCAAAATTATCTTCAGCACAATCATAACAACTTAACCAAAAAGAAATCTGGACCAACAATATTTCTCCCAGTCCTTAGCCAAGTACACAAAATACCACAGTTCACAACTGGTGAACATAACTCACACTGTACAATGAATTAGAAGCCAAAAATCTGGATATAGCAGATTCCAACAACCATGATCAACATATATGAACCACACAAACATAGGAGCAAATCCTCAAGAAAAACCTGGAGCAACCACTGAACACCTGCAATCTTTCTTCATTACAATTTTCTCAATATCGTCAACATATATAACCAATAACCTGCATCCATGACATCAATGACAACAACAACTAGTTGATAACTAGTTAACTAGTCGACATCAATGACAACACCTTCATTCTTGTGATAAACAGGTCCATATTCTTCCTTTTGTAACTCACAATCAAAATTTCTTTTCTCTAAACCCTATGTCATCATGATTTCAACCTCAATGAAACCCTAACTACAATCTTGACTATGTAGGGTTTGGATTTCATTGCCTTATTATTTACTACCATTCCCTTCCACATAGAAAATTGTCTCTTGAAGGTTACACTATTAATACTCATGTCACTTTAAAGAGCTTTTGCAATCTCAATAAAAACATATCATGTGAAACCTCAAATGGAACAAGAAGGCATGGATACACCCAACACTCATCGCAAGCCCAAACAAAATAGGTAAAATGCCAAGGAACAAAACACAAGTTAGTAAGAATGAATTGTGTACTTGAGATTTGACTGCCACTCTTTTATAATCTCACGAGGATTGCAATCACTACTGATAAAACACTGTCATCAAATAAATTTGTTTCCCCCTGAAAGAATGATGAGTGCATTTGATTAAACATTGAGACATGAAACCTTGCTTTTGCTTCTTATTTTCCAATTGTTTCCAAAGTATGACTATCCTTGTTGATGTAGTGTCCTCTACTCTTAAATGAGGACTAAAGTGAGAGCTAAAACAAATGATTATGCCCTAAACACTACTCACTTTCACTCATGAACATGCTTGTGGAGATTATTCATTTGATGTACATTTGAAACCCTATGGACAGTCCTAAATTCATGGATGATACTTGATCCTTGGTTTGACCATTGTTCCTTGTTCCAAAGATCTTCACACCTTGATCTTGATACAACCTTTGGATGATTTCATGAAATTGCCACTATACTAGTGTTTCACTTAACCACTGTGAAGAATGCATTTCCCTTCATTCTTACTACATTATTCAATGGCCTTTTATGAAGGAACTACCCCACCATTTCTTCAAGGCTCAAGCACTGTCCAAGGTTAACCCACTATCATCTGATCAATAAGTCAAGCATGTGGCATCTCACGGATGCCCTGCCTTTGCACTATGAGACATCACTTGCATTCTTCTTCATGGTACTATTGACAATGATGTTAGTCGCACACCAATAGTGCAGATAAATCCTCACAGACACACTGTGAGAACCTATCTTTACTTGAAATATTGTATTGGGACAACCTAAATCTTAGGCTAACTTAGCTTAATCCCAAGGATCGTTTATGTCAAGTATTGATTGTACAAGGTTCGCATCAGGGTTCATTGTGATAATGCTATTAATCACGAGGGGTAAAAAGTTCTTCGGTCTAAGGTTCTCAAAGGAATCATAAAGATAAGCAAAAAATAATCTTGGTCCAATCATTTAACAATTTCATGAAATCAGAAAATTTGCAATAACATTTCATGAACTCCAAATAACTTGCATTAATCCAAGTAGATTTAGCTTTAAGCATTCAACAATATCATGAATCAAAATATTTGCAATAAAAATCCATGCATTCATCTCTTTTTTTCAAACATTTTTTGAAATTTAAGCATCTATTCTAAAATAAAAGCATAATAAATTACTGAAAAAGTAAAATTTCTCCCAGGTATTATCCATGCATGCCTCAAGAAATAACCAAACTAGAGCAAACCATTCCATATGTCACCAGATTGCTTCATAGCTAGGAAGAGAATGATGCAAGATTTTAAAGAGGGGGATTATTTTCCATCAGATAGTGTCAATATGCACCCTTAAATGGTGCAACACATAGTCTTGTCCGATAGGAACAAACAATCAGCTACGTAAGATTTCATATCAAGAGATAGCTTTCAAATTAGCTCTAATATTGAAAAATAAAATGACTTTTATTATTTTATAAAGGCATCGGGAGTTATTTTTTCTATTGGCTAACATAAAAAACCCTATTTTGTAACCAACATAAGTCTTGATAAAATGACTAAGGGTTAGGGTTTCCGTTGATATTGTATTGTAGAATTTGTAGTGGTATTGAGTTGCAAGGATTACTAGTTGTAATTAGTTCAATTTACTGGATAATAATATTGGACTCTTTGTTGGTGGATGTAGCCTGAGTTTGGGTGAACCACGTTAAAAATTGTCTCTCGCTATTATTATTTATGTGTTTTTTATCATCTATTTAATCTTTATTTGCATTTAATTGATATTTTATGCATGCAATTCCTAACACGAGTTCATTTGGTAGTACGCTTTGGACTCCACAAAAGTTTCCTTGAGGACTAGGCACAAGTTTGATTTGGTAGTCAGAGTCCTGAGAAAGAAAACCTTTCCGAGTCTCTGGGTCATAATTAGACCAAGGAAGCCATTCTAGCAGTGAACACAAGTCAAGCAGATGGGAGTATCCATGGCTTGGAAGCAAGAAAACACAAGTAGAGTAGAAAAGCAAGAAAATTAAAAGAAAAAGAAGTGAAGAATTTGAAGGAGAAGTGAGGAATTTATAGAAAGTTGTGAGAAATCTATGGTACATAGTTTCCTGGATAGAAATCCTAGGAAATGCAAGCTAAGGTGGCAACAAGACACCTTTCTCCAGTGTTAAATGTTAAATCAAATAATTTTTTCAGAAAATTGGTGGTCATTGCTTGAAATTTTTCCAATACGAAGATCATGAATCAAGAAAATTGAAGATTTCAAAATTTAATGGTGGTCATTTTAGTGTATTTTATCGATCTATATTAATCATGAAGATGTCCACGTGTGCATTGTAGAATGGAAAATTAAGTTGGTGAGGTGGCACACATCAGCATGTGGAGAAATTAAAAGAAGTGATGCATGCGTGTTAAGGCGTGCAAATTAAATGTAGAGTATTATGGTCAAACTTAAGTGTAATCATGACAATTCTAAAGCATTAATATTAGTACAGTGCCAAAAAATTGAAAGTGCTAGCCAAGTTTATTTTAGTGGTTGCCATAAAATTTAAAATGGAAGGGTGGTAGCTGGTATTTCTAAATTTAAAATTATTTTGGTGATTGGATTATTTTATGCTAAATTTTAACTTATGCATTTTTTTGGATAGATAGCGAATTGCAATTAGCTGGAATTTGGCATAAGGATGGTAAAATTTAGCTAGAAAGTCACACCTACAAGGAATAATTAAATGAGTTTTTGGGAATTGGTGAAACAATGAAGGGATTTGTATTGAATGAAAAATAAAAAGGTAACCTTCACTACCACTGTAATTCCCAACCTAATAGTGGGCTTCATTTCCTACAAGTTGAAGCAGATGAGCTTACAAAGAAATATCAAAAGAAAAAAAGAAAAAAATGAATATCAAAGAAATATCAAAAGAGAAAATTCAACTCTTTAGGCTATCCAAATATCTCTATCAAGACTATGGATTCCTGACTGGCAATAGAGCTATGTTTGGGGGAATTACAAAGATAATCCTGTTGGGGCTATAGACACCTGACTGGTAGAAAGGCTCTATCCAAGGTTAGATTTGGAGGATTACTAAATTATGTAGTTCAATGTCAGTGAACTAGTTTTGTCACCAAGTTCCAGAGATTGGAATCAATCAAAGCACACACTGATATTTTCCAGAGCAATTTTATAATATTTATGCCAGAATTCAGGTAAAAGTAAGGAGTTATTGTTGGAAAATATGTATAAGTTATAATTTATAGCGGGTGATCTGATCCCAAATTTCTTTTAAATTTGGTTTTATTGGTTGCAAGTTGTTGTGTGGTCTCACAACACTTCCCAAGACTGTAAGACTTAGGGACCCAAGTGAAAAATTAATGCTTATGGTAGGTGTTGGTTAGTAGAAAGGATCACCGAAAGTTAAAGTTAAGAGGAAGTCTTTTGGAGTAATTCGTGATTCAAATGTACTGGGTACTGAGTACCGGGTATCAAAAGGCCAAAGTGGTTGAAATGTTAATGCAAGGTTTGGTAAGTGTTCCTGTCCAGAAGTGAAGGTTCAGGAAATGTGAAGGTTCTGGTAATAACCGAGGTCCGAGAGTCAGGTTTCAATAAAAGTTGAAGTTGTTGGGTATTGGGTACCGGGTAACAATGCATGTTTAAAAGTTAATTGTTGAAGTTGGACTAGGAGTTCAAAATGTTTGGTAACCCATCTAAAAGGATAATTATGCAAGAATACATTTAAAAAGTGTGATATTTATGATTTGTTCTAAAATGATGATTTATTAATGATGGTTTTATTTTCATGATAGTTTAATTATTTTATAAAGGCATTGAGAGTTATTTTTTCTATTGGCTAACATAAAAAAACCCTATTTTGTAACTAACATAAGTCTTGATAAAACGACTAAGGGTTAGGGTTTCCATTGATATTGTATTGTAGCATTTGTAGTGGTATTGAGTTGCAAGGATTACTAGTTGTAATCGGTTTGATTTGCTAGATAATAATATTGGACTCTCTTTTGGTGGATGTAGCTCGAGTTTGCGTGAACCACGTTAAAAATTATCTCTCGCTATTATTATTTCTATATTTTTCATTCCTCGATTTAATCTTTATTTGCATTTAATTGATATTTTCTGCATGTAATTCCTAACACAAGTTGGGAGTTATTTTTTCTATTGGCCCCTTGAGCATGTCTTGGGGGCACTACCCCTAAACCCTCATTGAATAATTTTGGGGGAAACCATGCTGATAAAAATGTGGAAAATTTAACCTTTGAGTTTGATTAGGCTCTATATAACAACTCAAACTTGGCTTCATAGTTCGTATCCTCGCTTCTGAACCTTGGCCTTTTTGTTGTTGAAGTTCATAACACTGCAGAGATGATAGTTCAGCTTTACTTTTTGGGGAATTTGGACTATGTCCTTTTTGTTGCTCACTTGACCATTTGAATTTTGTCTATTGATGATATTCCTCTATTTCTGGAATGAGGGGAATTAGTTCCCATCTGACCCTTCCTAACTGATCTGCACACCCATGACCTTGATACTCATAGGGACAATGCTTACCTGGGGTATATTGCCCTCATGGATGAAGCATCCCAAATTGAATGACTAGCTACCCACTGCTCTAAGCTTAGCTCCCCTTTTTCTCCTTTTACGATGAGAAATTTTGTATTTCCATGTACATATGGGATATTATGAAAATATTTCTTTTTTGTATATTAAGCATGTATTTACTTTGCATGGTTTTATCTTTCCAAAATTATAATGCAATGTTTTAAGAAAATTTCAATTCATTCTCATGTGTTTTAAATTAAGCAAAATTCATTAATGTTGGGAACAAACTAGAAAGAAAAAACAAACCCTATGAAAGAAAATTAACCTAACTAACTAAAATTTACCCTAATCAGGCGATTAACACTAACTAAGCAATTTACCTTAATTTCTATTACTATCTTCATGGTGTTTTTTGTATGAATTAAAATAGGCTTGTCTTTAAATTCACTTGAATACATTTCAATTTATATCCTACTGTAACAATGAATTATCTTAACTTTTCTACATTTAACAAATGTAAACTCATATACATACTTACCAATGAATTGGCTCATATGTATGAAAATGACCTCATTAAATTTTGATTGCACACACCTTTGCTGGCTTCTCCATAAACTACCTTCTTCCAGTCCCGGTTCATGGTTTTCTATTTTGCTTTGTTCTGCTCCATGAATGGCTATACTCATTTCTTGATTCACTTACTCTCCAAGGTCCTTTTGATTCTTGTCCCCATCTGTTATCTCAGTATCACTATGCATTTCATTAGAACAAGCATTAACACAATTTACACTATCATCAAAAAGAGAGAAAGTAAAAAATTGATACTCTGTTCTTTGTATAAAATCAAGAATTTCTTCCCTTTTAGATCGTGGATTCATGGTTAAGGGAAAAAATAACATGTCTCCCACTCGTTTTCCCCACTCTTTCTCTTCATTGTTACTTTCCATGCATGAGAAGATTAGTGACTCGCCATTTTCACGTTCATGCTTTTGACATGTTGTTTCTAAGTCGATGAATTTGCCTCTTTTCCTGCAAAATTTTAGGAATTTTCTCACGACAATTACAATTAGTGGATTCATTTGATTTAATAGTTAATTTTCCAATATTTCTAGTTTTGCTAGAGTTAGGAACTTTCTCAAAATTCAAACTTCTTACCAGTAATGGTTCCTTTCTTCTAGTAGTAAAGATGCTTCTGTTAACAAAATAACATTATAAGTGGCCAAACTCGCCCTAGTTAGAAAAAAATCACAATCAATTTCACCATGATTGGTTGTATCATGAATTCTACACTCGGTGATCCTACCAAAGGTGAACAAACTCAAAGGATAAAGCCTTTGGTTAAGGATTTTCTAGAGCTTATCAATGCCCATTTTACTTTACATTACCAACTTGCTTAGAATTTTACCTCACAAGCAACTTTCCAACCCAAAACCGGGAAAATAATACCAACTTTAGATAAAACCCAGAGGTTCCCTCCTTCTAGAGCCATTTCCTGTTGATGATGATGTTAGTCACACACCAATAGTGTAGATAAATCCTCACAGAAACACTGCGAGAACCTATCTTTACTTGAAAAATTGTACCGGGACAACCTAAATCTTAGGCTAACTTAGCTTAATTGCAAGGCTCGTTTATGTTAGGTCTTGACTGTACTAGGTTCACATCAGGGTTCATTGTGATAATGTTGTTAATCACGAGGGGTAAATAGTTCTTTGGTCTTAGGTTCTCAAAGGAATCATAAAGATAAGAAAAAGATAATCTCAGTCTAGTCATTTAACAATTTCATGAACTCCAAATAACTTACATTAATCCAAGTAGATTTAGCTTTAAGCATTCAACAATATTATGGAATCAAAATATTTGCAATAAAACTCCATGCATTCATCTATTTTTTGAAACATTTTTGAAATTTAAGCATCTATTCTAAAATAAAGCATAACAAATAACTAAAAAATTAAAATTTCTCCTAGGTATTATCCACGCATGCCTCAAGAAATAACCAAACTAGAGCAAACCATTCCATATGTCACTAGATTTCTTCATAGCTAGGCACAAAATGATTCAAGATTTTAAAGAGAGGGGGATTATTTTCCACCAGATAGTGTCAGTATGCACCCTTAAATGGTGCAACACATAGTCTTGTCTGATAGGAACAAACAATCAACTACATAAGATTTCATATCAGGAGATAGCTTTCAAATTGGCTCTGATATTGATTAACTTCTAATGAAACATACAAGTTTTTAATCTGGAATGGAACAAAAAATAGGAAAAAGAACAAAACTTGAAAAAGTTTTGGTTCTCTGACATCCAAAAATTATGAGCTTAACTTAAAATGAAACATCTCTAAACCTTTTATACAAACAAGACAGTCAAGAAATTCAACCAATACATGAGAGGGAATCCAAGGGATGAATCACACCAAGGCATGTGGAATATGAAACTGGCAAGAGAATTGCTAAATAATTCAACAAATGTCAACCTTCTTCAACACTTTAAAATATTTTGGGATCATCTTTAAAGTATAGTTAGGATATTAACTTGGAGCCAAGTATATTTGTCAAACAAAATTGTAAGAACTTCCTTTTTCAACTATTCAGAATAACTAGGTGGAATTGGACATAGATATCCTACTCCACCAACACTTTGTTCTTACACTCAGGTTCTACCTTGAGCTTGAAACTCTTGGAAACAAGTCACACCAAAGTTTGGCACACTCTTTCGTTGCATTCGTAATACAAAGATTCCCAGTATTACAACATCACAAACTCTTTCACATAAATTCCCGAAGTGTATAGCCCAACTTGGCTATGCCACTACTCGCGATCCAAATTTTCCTGACCTTCCATACCTGAATACTGCATCACAATCTATTTCTCTTGCAAATAAAAATTCCATATATTAATCCCTTTCTAAAAAATTCATAAAACTCTCATGAAAATAAAACCATCATTTTAGAACAAATCATAAATATTAGGCTTTTAAAATGCATTCTCGTGTAATTATCCTTTTAGGTGGGTTACTAGACATTTTGAACTCCTGTTCCAACTTAAACAATTAACTTTTAAACATGCATTGCTACTCGATACTCGATACTTGACTACTTCAGCTTTTACCAGAACTTGACTCCCAGACCTCGATTATTACCACAACCTTCACATTTCCCAGACCTTCACTTCTGGACTAGAACACTTACCAAAATTTGTGTTAGCTTTTCAACCACTCCGGCCTTCTAATACCTGGTACCCAGTACATTTGAATCAAAAATTACTCCAAAATACTTCCTCTTAACTTTAACTTCCGATGATCCTTTATACTAACCAACACCTGCCATAAGCATTAATTTTTCACTTAGGTCCCCAAGTCTTACAGTCTTGGGGCGTGTTGTGATACCACACAACATGTACTATGACTGTGCTTAGGACAAGAATCTTGTTTTTAATCCCCTCCTACTGCCTTTTGATGTACATGGATTATGATATTATGGTTGCCATCCACCATGCATTGTATTTAATATCATGAAGAATGTTTTACTTTGTTGCCACATAGGTGCTCTTGATAACAAATCTTTTCCTTCTCAAAAAATGATGTCCTAGAAATCAGTGCTTCTTTGAATCCCTGGCATTGTAGCTTAAATGTCAAAGAAACCCTAGTTGTTATTTTGGTTGTATTTCCAATTATTAAACCCAATCCCATGCATTGGATCTCTGTGAATCCATTTCAAATTACTATGATAAGAGAGGCAAAGGAAAATAGGACTCGGTAATATGTCATGATCCAAGTGATCATACTCAAAAATTCCAAACACAAACATGGTGACTGATGGCTACTTTTAAAACCTAACCTACCCTTGAATATGAGACTGTCTCAGTAATCTCATTATGCTTTGACAATACAGTCATGTGTAACCAGGTCTATGAAAAGATCATGACATGCAACATGAACTAGCTCTAGCTTCTCAAATGATACATCACTATATTTTATACTATCACAACACGATTAAGGGCATGTCTCTATTGAGTTTGGAGGCACCAGATCTTCCTGGTGTATGGAATCATACCTTCATTAAAATTATTGCCTTTGCATGCATAACATGACTATGAAATCTTTATCTCTTTGCTTAATTCAAGGCTTGAACATACAAGAAACCTTAAGGGTTAGATCTACACTGGCTTCCATCTGCCACCTATTGAGAAAATGCTCACACACTAGACTACAAATTTTCTAGATTTGATTGTGAGTTTATTTTGCATCCAAAATAAACTCACACAATCAAATCCAAAAAAGTTGTAGTCTAATCTCTATGGATTGTGGAAATATGCTACAATATGCTCACATATTGTTGACGACAATCACATTAATCTTCCTTGATTGACCATGGAAACCATTAAACTACATATTGCTCACTATATAGCAAAATATCCCTAAGGATTTCACTTTACATTGTGCTTGCCCCTATCATAATCATGAAGATGATCATTTCAAACTCTGAGATTGCCCAAATTCTCAACATTCTCTAAGAACTTATTGTTCTCTTGCTCTCATGATAGTGAGGGATCATCTTTGACTTGAAATGTTATTATCACCTAGATATTGTTTATGTTGATGGTGACATTCACATATATGTTCTCAAACAAAACAACACCATCTATGCTCATGTCCACTACAACATCATTAACCCTCATAGTGACTTGCTTCTCATTCACTGGTAAAGATATTATATTTGAACATTTTGTTGCACATTTACAATAATCTCCATTTTTTATCATTGTTTCCTCATGAAAAATGACACAATGGATTAAATAGAAATGAAGTAAAACCACTATCCCTAGTACAAAACCATTATTTCCTTGCTACATTCTTGAAACCCTATGTTTCAAGACTTAATGCCTTGAAAACACTAACAAATGGTTACGTTTGCAAGGATTTTGAGTATGAAAACTCCCTTAAAACTTATTGTTGCTTCACCTTATTCAAAAAAGAGAAACTAGAGTCAGTCTATTAACATGAAGAAGCATCCTTAGACACAAATATCAAACCCTAGCCCACATTTATAAAGGAAAGAGCCTCCAAACAAATGTAAAAAACCCTCAAATGCAAGAATGAAGGCAAGAAGTCCCTTTTTTGCTTTCTGCAACTCATAAAAGAAGCAAAAAAACACCAAGGGGATGGAAAAATGTAGAAAAGAGGCAAAGGAGGCAACCAACCTTTCAAATAAAGGTTGAAAATGATTAGAAATGTTGCCATGAAGCTGCTCCATGATTTTAGCTAGGTGAAACTCAGATAACTACCCAAAAACATTACAACCTTCCTCTAAAAAGTAGTAAACAATAGTAACTACATCCATTAAGGAATGAAAGAAGCAGCAACAAAAGTTTCCCTTCTCAAAAATTTGAGTCTTTCCTTCAAGAGCTCATGTGTTTCCAGCCTTTTTTTCCAAAAACAAGTGAAAACTCCTTACATACATGGAAACCCACACAAGTTTCCCTCGTTTGATCAAAAAGAAAGTTTTTAACTTCATCCACTTGCCCAAATTCATGTGGATTTCAAGGGAATAAGATTCTAAAAGGCATAAAATTCCTCTTATAATGTTTTTTCATAAAATTATCACCCCTTTTTACTTTTGCAATGTACATCCTAAGACTTAAAAACCCATAAAACATGAAATGGGTTAAATGAAATAAAATTCAATATAAAACCCATTGACTATAAAAACCTAGGGGTTTATGACCAAATGACTTAAACTTGGGAAACTTGAAAACTTTGCAAAAATGGAATACTTTATGACACCATAAGATAATGATAAGAATTTGTAAAATAAAAATTAGGCTCAAACCTGATTTGGATTACAACATGTATGATAAGAAGTGATAAAGAAACATAAGATAATGAATAAAAATGTAAAGAACATGTATAAGGACTTGGCATACCTTAAGATCCAAGACTATATTGGAGAACCTACCCAATTATGTGTCATTTGTTTTTCTTCTTGAATCAAACTCAACAATTTGAGCTTTTCATGAACTTGCTTCCTTTTCAAAATTCAATTCTATATAACTCTAATAGAATTACTAAAAACTATAGAATCAAAAAATCTAATATTAAATTATAACAATTCAATCATAATTAACATTACAACACTACAAACATGAAAATGTGAGTTCATATAATCAAATCTGAAGTAAAAACTTTGTTATTTCCTCCTTCCTAAGTTGGAAAACTAGAAAAAGGTGATGCAAAGATGGTGCAATGTTTAAAAATTGCATTTGTTTTCCCCAACACCATGAAAAAGCTTTTTTTTGTTGAATCTCGTGCAGAAGCAGGGAAATAACAGACGAGTGTCCTACCTTTTTTGCCATTTTTAGAGCAAGATAAAATGTGTTTGCATTTTGGCTTGCTCTTAAAATCGCTAAATTTCAACTTTTTCAAAGAACACTCACGTTTGGAAAAAGTTGATTTTGTAAAGGTTTTCTAACTCTTATCATGTGTTAATAGGGGTTTGGGTTGAGGTACATCTATGAGACCTTTCTTCGAGCAATTATGACATCTTGTAAGTGCTATGTATGTCTCATTTTGTGTGCGATATAAAGTTTCACCACAATTCCCTATATGCTCAAGCCTATACATTAATCCTCAACCCTCATCCCTATACCTTAAATCCTAAACCCTAAACACTATACCCTATACCCTACAACCTCAACCCTCAACCATTATCCCTATACCCTAAACCCTCAAACCTAATCCCT
>VDFB02075321.1:410055553-410065692 GCA_007258455.2 Sequoia sempervirens
TCACTAGATTTCTTCATAGCTAGGCACAAAATGATGCAATATTTTAAAGAGAGGGGGATTATTTGCCACTGGATAGTGTCAATATGCACCCTTAAATGGTGCAACACATAGTCTTGTTCGATAGGAACAAACAATCAACTACATAAGATTTCATATTAGGAGATAGCTTTCAAATTGGCTCTAATATTGATTAACTTCTAATGAAACATACAAGTTTTTAATCTAGAATGGAACAAAAAATAGGAAAAAGAACAAAACTTGAAAAAGTTTTGGTTCTCTGGCATCCAAAAATTATGAACTTAACTTAAAATGAAACATCTCTCGACCTTTTATACAAACAAGACACTCAAGAAATTCAACCAATACATGAGAGGGAATCCAAGGGATGAATCACACCAAGGAATGTGGAATATGAAACTGGCAAGAGAATTGCTAAATAATTCAATGGATGTCAACCTTCTTCAACACTTTAAAATATTTTGGGATCATCTTTAAAGTATAGTCAGGATATTAACTTGGAGCCGAGTATATTTGTCAAACAAAATTGTAAGAACTTCCTCTATCAACTATTTAGAATAACCAGGTGGAATTGGACATAGATATCCTACTCCACCAACACTTCATTCTTACACTCAGGTTCTACCTTGAGGTTGAAACTCTTGGAAACAAGTCACACCAAAGTTGGCACACTCTTTCGTTGCATTCATAATACAAAGATTCTCGGTATTACAACATCACAAACTCTTTCACATAAATTATCGAAGTGTATAGCTTGACCTGGCTATGCCACTACTTGCGATCCAAATTTTCCTGACCTTCCATACCTGAATACTGCATCACAATCTATTTCTCCTGCAAATAAAAATTCCATATATTAATCCCTTTCTAAAAAATTCATAAAACTCTCATGAAAATAAAACCATCATTAATAAATCATCATTTTAGAACAAATCATAAATATCACGCTTTCAAAATGCATTCTCACATAATTATCCTTTTAGGTGGGTTACTAGACATTTTGAACTCCTGGTCCAACTTAAACAATTAACTTTTAAACATGCATTGTTACTCGATACTCGGTACCCAAAAACTTCAACTTTTATCAGAACCTGACTCCCAAACCTCGATTATTATGACAACCTTCACATTTCTCGGACCTTCACTTCTAGACTAGAACACTTACCAAAATTTGCGTTAGCTTTTCAACCACTTCAGCCTTCCAATATCTAGTACCTGGTACATTTGAATCAAAAATTACTCCAAAATACTTCCTCTTAACTTTAACTTTCGATGATCCTTTCTACTAGCCAACACCTGCCATAAGCATTAATTTTTCACTTAGGTCCCCAAGTCTTACAGTCTTGGGCCGTGTTGTGATACCACACAACATGTACTATGACTATGCTTAGGACAATAATCTTGTTTTTAATCCCCTCCCACTACCTTTTGATGTACATGGATTATGATATTATGACTGCCATCCACCATGCATTGTATTTAATATCATGAAGAATGTTTTACTTTGTTGCCACATAGGTTCTCTTGATAACAAGTCTTTTCCTTCTCAAAAAATGATGTCCTAGAAATCATTGGTTCTTTGAATCCCTGGCATTGTAGCTTAAATGTCAAAGAAACCCTAGTTGTTATTTTGGTTGTCTTTCCAATTATTAAACCCAATCCCATGCATTGGATCTTTGTGAATCCCTTTCAAATTACTATGATAAGAGAGGCAAAGGAAAATAGGACTCGCTTATATGTCATGATCCAAGTGATCATACTCAAAAATTCCAAACACAAACATGGTGATTGATGGCTACTTTTAAAACCTAACCTGCCCTTGAATATGAGACTATCTCAGTAATCTCATTATGCTTTGACAATACAGTCATATGTAACTAGGTCTATGAAAAGATCATGACATGCAACATGAACTAGCTCTAGCTTCTCAAATGATACATCACTGTATTTTTTATTTTATACTATCACAACATGATTAAAGAACATGTCTCTATTGAGTTTGGAGGCACTAGATCTTCCTGGTGTATGGAATCATACCTTCATTAAAATTATTTCCTTTGCATGCATAACATGACTATGACATCTTTATCTCTTTGCTCAATTCAAGGCTTGAACATACAAGAAACATTAAGGGTTAGATCTACACTGGCTTCCATCTGCCACCTATTGAGAAAATGATCACACACTAGACTACAAATTTTTTGGATTTGATTGTGAGTTTATTTTGCATCCAAAATAAACTAACACAATCAAATCCAAAAAAGTTGTAGTCTAATCTTTATGGATTGTGGAAATCTGCTATCATATGCTCACACATTGTTGATGACAATCACATTCATCTTCCTTGATTGACCATGGAAACCATTAAACTACATATTTCTCACTATATATCAAACTATCCCTAAGGTTTCTCTTTACATTGTGCTTGCCCCTATCATAATCATGAAGATGACCATTTTAAACTCTGAGATTGCCCAAATTCTCAACATTCTCTAAGAACTTATTGTTCTCTTGCTCTCATGACAGTGAGGGATCATCTTTGACTTGAAATGTTATTATCACCTAGATATTGTTTATGTTGATGGTGACATTCATGTATATGTTCTCAGACAAAACAACACCATCTATACTCATGTCCACTACAACATCATTAACCCTCATAGTGACTTGCTTCTCATTCACTGGTAAAGATATTATATTTGAACATTTTGTTGCACATTTACAATAATCTCCATTTCTTATCATTGTTGCCTCATGAAAAATGACACAATGGATTAAATAGCAATGAAGTAAAACCACTATCCCTGGTACAAAACCATTATTTCCTTGCTACATTATTGAAACCCTAGGTTTCAAGACTTAATGCCTTGAAAACACTAACAAATGGCTACGTTTGCAAGGATTTTGAGTATGAAAACTCCCTTAAAACTTATTGTTGTTTCACCTTAATCAACAAAGAGAAACTAGAGTTAGTCTATTAACATGAAGATGCATCCTTAGACACAAATATCAAAGCCTAGTCCACATGTATAAAGGAAAGAGCCTCCAAACAAATGTAAAAAACCCTCAAATGCAAGAATGAATGCAAGAACTCCCTTTTTTTCTTTCTGCAACTCATAAAAGAAGCAAAACAACACAAAGGGGATGGAAAAATGTAGAAAAGAGGCAAAGGAGGCAAACAACCTTACAAATAAAGGTTGAAAATGATTAGAAATGCTGCCATGAAGCTGCTCCATGATTTTAGCTAGGTGAAACTCAGATAACTACCCAAAAACATTAAAACCTTCCTCTACAAAGTAGTAAACAATAGTAACTACATCCATTAAGGAATGAAAGAAGTAGAAAACAAAGTTTCTCTTCTCAAAAATTTGAGTCTTTCCTTCAAGAGCTTGTGTGTTTCCAGTCTTTTTTTCCAAAAACAAGTGAAAACTCCTTACATACATGGAAACCCACACAAATTTCCCTCCTTTGATCAAAAATCAAGTTTTTAACTTCATCCACTTGCCCAAATTCATGTGGATTTCAAGGGAATAAGCTTCTAAAAGGCATAAAATTCCTTTTATAATGTTTTGTCATAAAATTATCACCCCTTTTTACTTTTGCAATGTACATCCCAAGAATTAAAACCCCCATAAAACATGAAATGGGTTAAATGAAATAAAATTCAATATAAAACCCATTGACTATAAAAACCTAGGGGTTTATGACCAAATGACTTAAACTTGGGAAACTTGAAAATTTTGCAAAAATGGAATACTTTATGACACCATAAGATAATGATAAGAATTTGTAAAATAAAAATTAGGCTCAAACCTGATTTGGATTACAACATGTATGATAAGAAGTGATAAAGAAACATAAGATAATGAATAAAAATGTAAAGAACATGTATAAATACTTGACATACCTTAAGATCCAAGACTCTATTGGAGAACCTACCCAATTATGTGTAGTTTGTTTTTCTTCTTGCATCAAACTCAACAATTTGAGCTTTTCATGAACTTGATTCCTTTTCAACATTCAATTCTATATAACTCTAATAGAATTACTAAAAACTATAGAATCAAAAAATCTAATATTAAATTATAACAATTCAATCATAATTAACATTATAACACTACAAACATGAAAATTTGAGTTCATATAATCAAATCTGATGTAAAAACTCTATTATTTCCTCCTTCCTAAGTTGGAAAACTAGAAAAAGGTGGTGCAAAGATGGTGCAATGTTTAAAAATTGCATTTGTTTTCCCCAACACCATGAAAAATCTTTTTTTTGTTGAATCTCGTGCAGAAGCAGGCAAATAACAGACGAGTGTCCTACCTTTTTTATCATTTTTAGAGCAAGATAAAATGTGTTTGGCTTGCTCTTAAAATTGCTAAATTTCAACTTTTTCAAAGCACGCTCATGTTTGGAAAAAGTTGATTTTGTAAAGGTTTTCTAACTCTTATCATGTGTCAATAGGGGTTTGGGTTGAGGTACATCTATGAGACCTTTCTTCGAGCAATTATGACATCTTGTAAGTGCTAGGTATGTCTCATTTTATGTGCAATATAAAGTTTCACCACAATTCCCTATATTCTCAAGCCTATACATTAATCCTCAACCCTCATCCCTATACCTTAAATCCTAAACCCTAAACACTATACCATATACCCTACAACCTCAACCATCAACCCTATACCTTAAACCCTAAACCCTACAACCTCAACACTCAACAATATACCTCAACCGTATACCCTAAACCCTATACCTTAAACCCTATACCTTACAACCTCAACCCTCATCCCTAAACCCTACAACCTCAACCCTCAACCCTTATCCCTATACCCTAAACCATCAACCCTTAAACCCTAATCCCTCAGCCCTAAACCCTAATCCCTATCTCTAAACCCTCAACCCTTAACCCTTAAACCCTCAACCCTCAACCCTCTACCCTATACATTAAACCCTCAACCCTCAACTGTAAACCCTAATCCCTATACCCTCAACCCTCTACCTTATACATTAAACCCTCAACCCTAATACCTCGACCCTATACCTTAAACCATTAATACCTCAACCCTCAACCCTTAGAACCTCAACCCTTAAACCCTTAATCTCTCAACCCTCAACTATAAACCCTCTACCCTATACATTATACAATCAACCCTAATCCCTCAACCCTATATCTTAAACTCTAAACCATCAACCCTTGACCCTAATCCCTCAACATTCAACCATTATCCCTCAACCCTCAATCCTCAACCCTCAACCCTCAACCCTTAACCCTCAACCCTCAACCCTAATCCCTCAACCCTATACATTAAACCCTTAAACCCTCTAATCCCTCAACCCTACCCTCAACCCTCAGCCCTCAACCATATAAATTTACAAACCCTCAGCTCCACAAACCCTCAGCCTCTGCCTCTGCCTTAAGCCCTCAGCCCTCTGCCTATGCATTAAAGCCCTCAACCTAATCATTGACCTATACATTAAACCTTAATCCTCGCCCCTCAGCCCCTTAAACCCTTAATGCCTAAACCCTCAACCTTAATTGTAAACCCTCTACCTATGCATTAGACCCTCAGCCTTGTACGTAAACCCTAAAACCTCAACCCTCAACCCTTAAACCCTATTACTTAAAACCTAATCCCTCAGCCTAGCAAACCTAAACCCTAAACCTTAAACCCTATACCTTATACATTAAACCCTCAACCCTAAACCCTAATCCCTAATCCCTATACCCTCAACCCTATACCCTAAACCCTCAACCCTAATCCTTGAACCCTGAACCCTAAACCCTTAACCTCAAACTTTAATTCTTCAACCCTCAAACCTCAACCCGTAAACCCTCAACCCTCAACCCTCAACCCTCAACCCTATACCTTAAACCATAATCCCTCAACCCTCAACCCTTAAACCCTAATCCCTCAAACCTCAACCCTAATCCTTATCCCTAAACCCTCAACCCTCAACCCTCAAACGTCAATCATGAACCCTCAACTATAAACCCTCTACCCTATACATTATACCATCAACCCTATACATTAAACCTTAAACCCTCAAACCTCAACCCCAATCACTTAACCGTCAATCCTTAAACCCTCAACCCTAATCCCTAATCCCTCAACCCTATACCTTAAACCTTAATCCCTTGACCCTCAACCCTTAAACCATAAACACTTAAACCCTAAACCCTTAAACCTTAAACCCTAAACCATTAAACCCTAAACCCTTAAACCCTAATCCCTTAATCCTCAATCTTAAACCCTATCCCTAAACGCTAAACCCTCAACCCTCAACCCTTAAACCTTAAACCCTAGACCCTATCCCTAAACCCTCAACCCTCAACAATATACCTTAAACCCTAATCCCTAAACCATCAACCCTTAAACCCTAATCCCTCAACCATAATCCCTTAAACCATAAACCCTCAACCCTCAACCCTCAACCCTTAAACCCTAAACCCTCAACCCTCAACCCTCAACCCTCAACCCTTAAAACCTTATCCCTTAAAATCTCATCCCTAAACCCTCAAACCTTAACCCTTATCCCTCAACCCTTAACCCTTAAACCCTAAAACCTACACCCTACTACCTCAACCCTCAACCCTATACTTAAGCCCTAATTTTCCAACCCAACATCTTAAACCCTAATGGACCTATACCCTACACACTTAACCTTGGACAGTCAACCCTAAACATTATCCCTCAACCCTATACTTATGACCTAAACCATCAACCCTCATCCCTATGCCTTATACCCTCAACCTTAAACCTTGAACCCTAAACCTTAGACACTCAACCTCAAACATTATCCCTTAGCTATAAACCCTAAACCCTCAACTCTATACTTAAGCCCTAATCCCTCAATCCTCAACCCTATACCTTAAACCCTGAACCCTACAACCTCAACCCTCATCCCTATACAATATAACCTCACCCATATACCCTAAACCCTGAATATTATCCCTCAACCCTATACTCAAAACCCTAAACCATACACTCTCAACCCTTCACCCTATGCCTTATACCCTCAATCTATACCATAAACCCTAAACCCCATATCCTAAACCCTAATCCCTATACCTTACACACTTAATCTTATACACTCAACAGGCTAAATATTATCCCTCAATTGTAAACCCTCAACCCATACCCTATACCCTCAACCTATTACTTAAGCCCTAATCCCTCAACCCTCAACCCTATACCTTAAACCCTAAACCATACAACTGCAACCCTCATCTCTATACCCTATACCCTCACCCTTTTATACCCTAAACCCAAAACACTTACATACATACATACAAGCATACACACATACATACATACAAGCATACACACATACATACATACAAGCATACATACATATATACATGCATACATGAATACATACATACATACATACATACATACATACAAGCATACATACATACATACATACAAGCATTCATTCATTCATATATACATATAAGCATACATACATACATACATGCATATATACATACATACATACATACATACATACAAACATGCATGCATACATGCATACATATACAATTAAGCACACAAGCATACATACATACATACAAACATACATACATACAAATATATACAAACATACATACATCAAACATACATTTAACAAATTTGCACAAAAATAATTTCAAGCGAGACATAACATGAGCATGTTATAACACACTCTTGCTATGCCTTGCTTTGGGAAACATAAAGCAATACAAAGAAAAAATAAGTAAAATGTAAGGAAAGACATAAAATGAGCACATTATAACATGCTTGCGTTATGTCTTGCTTTGGGAATCCCGAGGCCTTTGGCTTGGATTTGCTTTGGATTTCCAATGCAAAGGCTTGGAGTACCTTCCCAATGTCCAAAGACGTGCTTTTGCATATTCTACAAAATTTCACATAATCTCATTCAAGCTAACCATCAAGTTTGCATGTGTTTTGAAAGGTCGAGTAAATCAAACACCTAGGTAATGTTAGGCTCTCTTAGCTATTTAATGATGCAATTTTTTTTGCATTTTGACTATGTTAAGGCTTTCATCTCTAATTTCTTTTGTTTGTGTGTTTATTTTTTTGTCAAAAACTAATGTTTGGTATTTTTTACTTTATTTTTTAACCATTCATTGAAATTTCAAATAAATTACATTTTTATAAACTAGAATCCATTCTACACATATTCAAAAAAAATATTTTTGAATAGTTTTTAAAAATTATAGGGGTAGCACTAGCCAAATTTATGTTTTTTAGGATGTGTCCACTTTGAAAATTAGTAAAAAATAATAAATTCATTAAAAAATTATCACAAAAATCGGGCATAAACTACATGATGTTAGCTAATTTTTCACCAAAGTGATTTTAAAATACCAAAAAAAAGTTAACCTTTCGAGGGAGCCACAATAGATACTATGTTATGTTTTTTTGACAAAAACAAAACCAATTTTTGTGGCTCCCTTTTTTGAACCCCTTAACATCTACCATTTAAAAAAATAGTAGTTTAGAAATTAGAATCAGAGCACTACGATCCTTGTTTTTGTTGCATCTTAAAATTTTGAGTGTAACTATCCTCAATTTCTCATCCAAGGTCAGTATTTCCTAATTTTAGAAAAAAGGTGGCCACGACTCCATTTTGGCCCTTCATCTTTGTGCACTTACCCAATGATTTATTATGTGTTTAAAGGATTAGCTCAAAAGAAAAGGTTGCAAGTAAGCATGTGTTGCATGATACCATCATATGGAAGACAATTATGTCATTATGACCCAGTATGTTGTAAGGACCATTATAGATGCAAAAAAAATGATAGCACATATATGAAAGAATGAAAGTATGCACAAATAATAAATATACAAGTAAGGTTTTACCCCTAGTCAAGCTAAAGATCAATGGTATATTGGTGATGATGATAACATTATTGACATGGGAATGATATCTCCCAATAACAATGCAAGGATTAGGAATGATATATCTCAATAATGATGTCTTAATTAGAATTTGGGTAAGTGCACCAAGATGGTTCCCAAAAAGGGGGCTTAAGTGACTACTTTTTTTCTGAAATCAGGAAATACTGACCTTGGACATGAAATTGAGGATAGTTACACTCAAAATTTTGAGATGGAACAAAAACAAGGATCGAAGTGCTCCGAGTCTACTTTCTAAACTACTAATTTATTTTGAAAATGGTTGAGATTAAGGGGTTCAAAAGAGGGATGTACACAAATTGGTGCTATTTTGTAAAACATAACATAGCAACTATTGTACGACCTGAGCACGGTGAACTTTTTTGTAGTATTTTTAAAATCACTACGGTCAAAAGTTAGCTAACAATATCTAGTTGATGCACGATTTTTCTGATAATTTTTTAATGAATATTTGATTTTTTACTAATTTTCTAAATGGGCACTTCCTGAAAAGCAGAATTTTGGCTGTGCTCCCCCTAAATTTTTTTGAATGTAATTGATTTTTTTTTTTTAAATTTTTTTAAATTGTAGAATAGAGTCTAGTTTCTAAAATGTAATTTATCTAAAATTTTGATGAGCGTTAATTTATAATGAAAAAAACACCAAACACTACTTTTTGGCGAAAAAGAGACATACAAACAAAGAAATTATGGATGAAAGGCTTAACATTGTTAAAAATTAAAAAAATTACATCGTTGGATAGCTAAGACAGAACCTAACATTACCATGTGTTCGATTTTTGTCGATATTGAGCCAGATGCAATCCTGATAGAGCAATAAACCGATTATGTGAAAAAATTGTAGAATTTGCAAAAACATGTCTTCGGGTCATTGACGTGCCCTCCAAGCCTTTGGGTTGGTATTCCAAGGCAACTACCAATGCTAAGGCTCAGGGATTCCCAAAGCAAAATATAACGCACTCACATTATTTCCTAGTTTTGACATTTTGCTTATCTGTGATACATGCCAAGCAAGACATAACGCGCTCGTGTTATGTCTTCATTAATGTTATGTCTTCGTTAATGTTAATGTATGTATATATCCTTGTATGTATGTATGCCTATATGTATTAGTGCATGTATATTGTATGGATGTAGGATTTTATGTACATATGTATTATGCTTGTATGTATTTATGTATGTCTTTATACGGAGGGA
>VDFB02075321.1:410065792-410169940 GCA_007258455.2 Sequoia sempervirens
CACTCTTCCACTCTCTCACACACTCTCCCACCCTCTCTCCCACCCTCCCACAATCTCTCCCACATTCTCTCCCACTCCCACCCTCTCTCACCTTCTCTCTCAAAAGCATAAATACATACATATAGGCATACATACATACATGACACCCTAGCATACATATACATACAAACATATGAACAAACATTCAATAAAGTGGCATTTAAATAAAGGAAGACATAACACGAGCACGTTATATTTTGCTTTGGGAATCCTCGAGCCTTAGCTTTGGTATTTTCCTTAGAATACCAACCCAAAGGCTTGGAAGGCATTCCCAATGAGCAGAGACATGTTTTTTGCAAATTTTACAATTTTTCACATAATCGGGTTCGTGCTCACCATTAGGATTGCATCTAGTTCAATATCAAAAAAATCAAACACATGGGTAATGTTAATTTCTCTCTTAGCTTTCCAAAGATGTAATTTTTTTCACTTTCTAACAATGTTAGGCCTTTCATCCATTATTTCTTTTGTTTGTATGTCTAATTTTTTGTCAAAAAGTAGTGTTTGGTGTTTTTTTCGTTATAAATTAACCATTCATCAAAATTTCAAATAAATTACATTTTTAGAAACTAGACTCCATTCTACAAATTTTAAAAAATAAAAATTAAAAAAAATCTATTACTTTCCAAAATTTGTAGGGGAGCACATCCAAAATTCTACTTTTTAAGAAGTGCCCACTTAGAAAATTAGTAAAAAATCAAATATTCATTAAAAAATTATCAGGAAAATCATGCATCAACTAGATACTGTTAGCTAACTTCTGACCCTAGTGATTTTAAAAATACTACAAAAAAGTTCACCATCCAGAACTAGGGTCGTACAAGACTTGCTATGTTATGTTTTTCTAACAAAAACAACAACAATTTATGTACATCCCTCTTTTAAACCCCTTAATCTCAACCATTTTCAAAATAAATTAGTAGTTTAGAAAGTAGACTCAGAGCAATTCGATCATTGTTTTTGTTTCATCTCAAAATTTTGAGTGTAGCTATCCTTAATTTCACGTCCAAGGTCAATATTTCCTGATTTTAGAAAAAAAGTGGCCACTTAAGCCCCCTTTTTGGGAACCATCTTGGTGCACTTACCTCGCGGCAATGCTATTCGTGACTGCTACATAGATTGAGGTCGTGTGATGCAGAAACAAAGTTTGTAGTGACGCAATATTGTACCGCTGGGAAAGACCTAATTTCCTAAGCTATTAAATGCATGCGTAAATCAAAAACAAGTCGGGTCAAGTTGACTCATCGGTGGTCCAATGCCAGGTAGCCTCTGGTGTGTGCGTACTCAGTCTAAAATGTGTTAGGGAAGCTGTCGTTGTCATTTCTCGAAGGGTTTAGAGCTCAAAAGTGCAAAATCTCAAAAGGCTATGTCTGCAAATGAATTGGAAATGGCCCCTTAAGGCCTATTTAAGCCTAAAAATTAGGGTTTTTTGACCCCGTTTAGCCATCCAGCTAGGGTTTTGGTCCCCTAATGCTGTTTTTGCCCAATTGAGGGTCGTTTTGCATCATTTTGTCTCATTTTATCTCATTTTTTGGCATCCCGGGGCCTTTTTGGACCTGTCAGGCACCTTGTCCTCTTTTTTCACGAGATCACCAAAAAATCCAAAATTTCATCCAATCTCCCAAGGGGGCAGTATTTTGGCATGTTTTCTCTCACCAGGGCAGTAGTGGGGCAATTTTGAAAATCAATTTTTTTTTTAATTTTGATCAAGATAGTTTATTTTTTGAACCAACATAGCAAGTACTTTGCTTCAAATATGCTCAAAATGTAGACATGGAAAATATACCGACACACTTGATCCTGGTTACTAACATCGTTTCATCCTAAATCATCTTCTTAGCTAATCATCACTCTTCGCCCCTTAATTAAATAAATCATCATTTATCTGATTAAGTCATTCCCTCTTGTTAATTAAATAAATCAATGTTATTTGATTAACCCTCCTTTGTCTATTTAATTAAATAATTTATTTTATTTGATTAAATCTCTAAAGTCATCTCATTAAATTAAATAAATTAAACCTTGTTTAATTTAATCTAACATCATCCTCTTTAATTAAATAAATCAAAATCCTTTTATTTAATTAAATCTAAATCACATTCTTCTCAACTTTGATTTAAATCAACCCAAAAATCTAAATCAAATTGTCACATTAACTAATCCCTCATTAAATTAATCAAATCTTGATTAATTTAATCCTAATCATCCAAATCCTCTAGATATTGCCACTTGCACATGAAAATACATTTAATTAATTTATTAAATCCTTATTTTCTCTCAACATGGCATCTTTAGGGGAATATTCCTTCAAGTTTTAAAATCCCTCCAAGTGGATTTGTCCTTCCAACAAGACATTCATTCCCTCTTACATCTCCTTGTGCTTTGAGCCAAGTGGCATTTAAGTCATTCTTTTCTTCCTCCAACAAGTCATTTCATAAATTTGAAATTCCACCTAATAACATTTATTGTGCACATTCATCAAAATTTGCTCAAGCTTCCTCCATTCACATCTTGACAATTGGAACTTTCCCATTGGATGTTGAATGATCCCACATTGCTCCATTTTGCTCATTCCTCCATCTTCTCTTTCTATAAATAGAATACTTTCGTTTGTATTTTGGATCCACAACTGAGAGAAAAGTTACTCTCTCCACATTGAGAGCTAATTTTATCCATTTCATATCAAGTGTTCATCATTTTCATGGTTTTATAGCAAGGTTATGCCAAAATTTCATCAAGGAGCTTCAACCATCATCAAATCTTCATCAAGCTTGCATAGGAGTTGGGAAAGGGCCAATTTTCACATCAAATTGGCACCAATTCCCCCATGGGATTGAGCATTTGCTTGTTCAAATAGGATTTCAATCACTTTCTTTGATTTGTTCTTTAATTTCTTTCCTTTTTGATCATTGTAGATGAATTTCATGGGGAATCTTGATTATCACTTGCATTTGATCTAATATTGTGTTTGTGTATGTTTAGGATTGGGGTTCTACACTTTCAAAAGGATTCCTTGATGATGAATTGATTTGAGAAAAAATGTCTCTCTTTGTACTTTCAAATAGCACGTCCCTTGAGTGGACCCCCTCTTCACACCGGGTTCCCAAGGGAGCCCTTTGAAAGCCTTCCAATTTGTTCATGGTCTGCACGACTATTTGCTTGACTACCTACGTGACCACTTTATCTGTGGGTAAACATGTCACTTTGTAGGTGTGCCTATAAATCAACTTTCTAGTGTGACTCTGTGGAGTCTCTTTCTTTTGGGTTTCCTCCATGTGAGAGATCTTGGGGGACGCCTCCTTGTAGGTCTATGGGCCTATAAGGCACTCTTTCCTTTGGGTTTCCTCCATGTGAGAGATCTTGGGGGACTCCTCCTTGTAGGTCTGTGGGCCTGTAAGGCACTTTCATCTGGGTTTCCTTCATGTGAGAGATCTTGGGGGTCACCTCCTTGCAGATCTACAGGTTTGTAAGGCACTTTTATTTGGATTTCCTTCATGTGAGAGATCTTGGGGGATACCTTCTTGCAGGTCTATGGGTTTGTAAGGGGCATACTTCATAGGGCTTCCTTCATGTGAGAGATATTGGGGGTTGCCTCCTTGTAGGTCTGCGGGCCAGTGAGATGCTTTCATCTTGCGGGATTTGTCCATCATTTTTCTGAGGGCCTTCAATGTACCTTGTGCAACTTCATAGTTCTGTGGGGCTATGGAGTCTTTGGTTCCAGCCTGTGCTTCTGAGCTCGCTAGATCGCGGTCTGCTTCCTAGATGGTTCAGGTATACATCTCTAAACCTACTAACTCTTCAATCTACTTTACCAAAGCACTTATCAATACTCGTGCTTGTTAAAGTGGGGGAAAAATGTATAGGATCAAATTTACACCTCTTACACAAATTCCCATTTTACACATCCTCACCTTAGAAAACCAAATCCGAAGTCAAAAATCCACATCGCTTGGCTGCCTTTCTTCCACTTGGAATTTGTTTGTTGTGTCGGTGGGAGAATATTTTTCAGGGATGCACACATGGTGCACAGGCGTCCGCATGGCACACTTTTGTCCTTGAAAGATTCCTACGTCTAAAGTTGGAAAAGGAGTTACACTTTTGATTGGGGTAAATTCGTAACATCTCTCTTCAACCAACTAACCTCAAAAATGGCAGATTCTTCCCAATTCTCCTTTAAATTCATCTATTCTTCATTCAACTAATCTTTTTTGCATCTCTCTTACAATATCTTTACAAGTTCCAACATTCTCTTCACTCTCAAGCAACACATCAACACTCTGTCAACTCAATAAATAAAGTGTGAAGCAATCCATAGCAGTGTGGGCTTGGAGTCTTGCAAGACCTCCCTTCATCACAGTCGAGGCTGTGGTGACCTTGCCAAGTCTACTTTCTCCTGCATTGGCTAGTGAGCTTTTGGTGGAGGTGGTAACGTTTCGCTCCTCACCTTTGTGATTTGGTTGAGTATCTCTTTATTGTTTTGTAGTGTTTATTGCATCTTCTATTCTCTTAACTTCTTTATCACATATTTCTCTCTCATTGCTATTTGGTTGTTCGTGGAGGTGGAAACACCAAAATAGGGGTCTGACCCCTATATAGCCCCACCAATTTTCCCCTCTTTCTTGTGTGTAGGTGGCCATGCACTTGGACCTAGCTAGCGAACTAGCATCTTGGTGAGATCATTTTTGTCACTTTAGCTCTCATCTATCTACTTTGTTATCATTGTTTTTACTTTTCATACTTTATAGTTTTGTTTTGCTCATTTAGGAGTAACTAGCTAGGTCATCAACTTGTTTTCTGATGGTTCATACTATAATTTTTATTCTCTGGCCATACGGATGCCAGTGCACTTGAGAGATGCTAGCATGCCATGCTTTCATCCCAGAACCGTGCTTCTGTCCTCGAGCAGGGAGTTGTCTGAGGTGCAATATTGAATCTGAAAACCAACTCGCCTAGCCTAAACTTGGATTTCAGGTCTGAAGAGTGATTGAAGTACATTATAGTCCTCATCATTCTCATCCCTTGTTTTAGAGAATCCATTTAGACTGAGGTATGTTAGGGCAGCCCTTTGCTCTTGGCTCTCTGTGACCTAGAGCCTTGACATGGTCGGTCCCCCTCTCTTATAACAACACCTTGCAAATTTACATTGCATGCATTTGATGCTTTTTCCATCAACTAAAAACTTGTCACCACAGGAAAATGGACTGGAGGTATGAAAATTTGAGAGAGATTATTGTAGAGGGACCCTACATGATCATGTACCTTCATACATAATGTTTCTAAGTGCCACAGTTTCTAAGTAATAGCTTGTCAAAGTTTTTTGCCCTTTCATACTTTGGTCTCTTAAGAGAAATTGCCAGTGTAATGTAGCCCAAAATGTTCCATCATGCTGGGGTGTGAAACAAGACCTTACCTAGCATAAACCTACCCACCTAGACATGTTGGAACTGCTAGTTAGTTGCATGATAAACAAAAAAAAAATTACACCACC
This sequence comes from Sequoia sempervirens, assembly GCA_007258455.2. Taxonomy (NCBI): domain Eukaryota; kingdom Viridiplantae; phylum Streptophyta; class Pinopsida; order Cupressales; family Cupressaceae; genus Sequoia; species Sequoia sempervirens. The sequence continues at coordinate 410,071,320 of VDFB02075321.1, forward strand.
TTGCAACTTTACATTGCATGCATTTGACACTTTTTCCATCAACTGAAAACTTGTCACCATGGGAAATGGATTAGAGATATGAAAAACCAAGAGAGTTTATTTTAGAGGGACCCTACATAATCATGTACCTTCAGAAAAAACTATTTCTAAGTGCCACGGTTTCTGTGTAACAGCTCGTCAAAGTATGCTACCCTTTCACACTTTGTTTTCTCAAGGAAAATCATCAGTGCAATGTAGCCTAGAACATTCTGACATATTGGGGTGTGAAATAAGACCTTTATTAGCATAAACCTACCCATCTGGACATGTTGGAACTGCTAGTTTGGTCACACAATGAATAAAACAAAAAATATGCCACCTTGTAACTTTACACAACATGCATAGAGGCATCTTAAGGGGAAACAAAAAGGGGTCTCTCATTACACAAGAAGGAGAACAAAGTCATTCCAAAGTGCTAGGTACTACTATTTTTTATCAACTTGGTCAAAACCTAAATATGAACTTTATAAATGAGATTGAATAAATAGAAGCACGTGATAACCCTATCTTAGAGTAGAATCTATAAAATATCAAGAATAAAATGAAAGAAAATAATACGATTATTGCAAATGATTCATTTTTTTTTAAATGTGAATGTTTACATGGATACATCAATCTTGCAAAGTAAGAGTCCATCTTTGAGTCCATCATTGTAACCCTTCTACTATGTTTTCCATACTAGATTGTATGAAGAGTTTCAATAGGGGTATTGATAGTTCATTTTGGTCTCATTTTGACTTGACAGTGAAACACAAAAAAAAATAGTGATTGTAATTTTTATCACAACAAAGTCCACTATGTACCATTTTAAATAGACCTACCATAAATATGCATATAATCTACCCAATATTCATTGTATATGTGTAAAAATGCAGTAGCAAGAAAATGAGAAACTTTAAGTTAAAGAGGGACAATAAGTCCTTCCTATGCCATATTAAATTTAGAACCAAAACATAAGTAAAATTGAAATGTGGCAGCAGAAGGTCTAACTATTAGCTGCAATACATTAATATCAAAAGAAATATTAAAAACATAGAAACACAAATAGTTTTATATTTTATTCATGATTAATTTGTCAAAAATGAAACATATGGATTGTGTTAAATCTATGAAAGAATTCCTCAAAAAAAGTTATTGATAATATGAGTTTACAAATTTAATGTTGACAGGTTGTCGTAAGGTCCTAACACTTTAGTTAGAAATATATCAATTATGTCAACTGAGTAGTGTTCAAAGGTTGTATGCAATAGGGGACATTTTGGCCATCTCTCTTAGTAAGATTTTCTAAATTTTTGAAATAGTTGTAAACATAATTTAAACTATAAAGCATAAAGTTGTTTAAACTAGAAAGAATTCAAATTCCTATTCTAGAAAACATGTAAATTACCTAAGAATTAACACTTGCAGTTAAACTATGAATTTTAAATGAAGGAAACTAATGGCTAATGACTAACTACTAACATAAAGTACACTTAACGACTTGTAACTAACAATAGGAGTGGGTGCTCCAGAATTTCCAAATGAACAAAACTTAAAGATTGTAAACTTAAAACTATGACTTGTAGGAACATATGACAGAGCTCAACACCAAATAACATTCATTTAAATTCAACATATGTAGAATGAAAGTAACAATATTAATAGTATAAATACTTATCTATTCTATGAGATCCCTCGAGTGGCCAACTCTCGAGAATTCCTACGATTAGCTCAAATCACACACACTTTTGCATCTTCAAAATAAATCCATTCATGATACTTCCATTACTCAAAACTATTGACTTAGAATAAGACTGGAAATATTTATTTATTCATATCATAAAAGTGTAACACAAAGAACATAGCTGAACAATATTCAAAGTATATTATAACAACCTAACTACACATATTTATACTGTACCACTACAAAATCCTAATTTTCAAATGGTGGGAGAATACCATTGAAATATTTTGAAACAAAATTACAACTAACCAACTAATTGATGTTCATGACATAAAACGTAATAAAGGCTCTAAGTGGAGCCGTAAAGGCTTAAACAAAAAGTTAAACAAAAAGATTTAAAGGAAATCATTCCACTATGCATGCCTAAATTTCTGGCACCCAAACTTTTGGCACTCTAACTTCAACCTCTTGAAGTCCACTTGAAGTCCACTCCATTCATCGATCGTGCATAAGTCATGTACAATGAATTAAAGTCTATACCATTATATCAACATTAGCTAGCTAATTTCAATCAATTTGAGAAATAAAGATTTATACATCATTTTATAAAAAGTAAAAAATTATTGCTCCTAAAAATAAACATATTGGCATGGCTAAGGTGGTTGTCTTGAGAATAAAGAAGGGTATTTAGCTTATTACAATCATGAGGTTATTTATACCTCGTCACCCTCCCCTTCCTAAGCTTGAGCAGGTCCTCTTGCTCTCTAATGAGTCCTCTACCTTTCTGCATCCCTTCTCCTATTTAGTTCATCATATTTGGAATTGAGATCATATGGGTTCTCTGCCTCTTCATCCAAATCATCAGGACTTTTAAGAAAACCTTTGTTGAACTTAACCCTCATCTGCCATGTATATAAGTCCCTAGGACTCAGCTCTGTAGTGACCAAAACTGTAGGGGGTGGCTAAAGGAGCAATGGAGGTCTATACCACATCCCTATCCACTTGGTTTTGAGCTGTTGTAATATTTCTGCTAATGATTCAGCTCTTCTGTAAGACCACCTTAGATTGGTGGGTGAGATCACCTCTCTCCTTTTAAGATACATAGGTAGGGGAGTGTATTGCTCCTCATAGACATTTCATGCCCTTTCTATCAATTGTGGCCCATGAAATTTGAAATTTTCAAAACAAATCTAGAGATTGTCATCATATTTGTTTCTTACAACTTCATAGCATTTAATCCCTCAAAATTGGGCTTTGAAGGCAAATGGTTCTCGGTTGGGATATCTCATTTGAAGTCCCACAGTTCTTTCTGCTTGCAAATATTCTTTGGTTCTCTCCTGCTAATGAATCATATTTTGCATAGTGGATATAAAGGCTCTAAGTTGTACCTCCCCAACAAAAAGGTTGATAAAGAAATCAGTGTGTTTTTCTAAAAATAGATTATGTATGAAAAATTAACACAACAAATTTTGCTGAACAGGGGTTGCCTCTTTGAATGCTTCTAAAAATTGTTTATCATCTGGATCATGAGGTAAATTGAAAGAAATCCTCAAAAGCTTCCATCTTAACAATTGTTCATTTAAAAAATGAAATATAATCGAGATGGTTTTCTAGAGGCTAGTAACAATTCCCCAATCTAGAATGCATCAGTTTTAGCCTAGTAGAGTTTATCATAAGATTCTTTTAATAATACTATTTCCTGCTTAAGTTTGGCACTTTCTGCCCCTGCTTGTCTTAAGAAATAACATCTTTCCATCCACTTAACCAACAATGAGGGAATGTGAACTTGAAACCATTCCATTTTGGTTAGTTCAATTTGTACTTCTTTTGATTCCACTATTAGTTTCACATTGATTTCTTGCAAATCTTGCTCTAGCTCGATAGTTCTACTCAAGGATGCATTGAGATCACATCTTTGTTTTTCCTGTTCTTTTGTAAAATCTATGAGTGATTGCACTAGATTATCAATTAAACTCTTAATATGTTTATCTTTTCCAAATAAACTGACCAAATATTCCTTATCCTTCTCAACAATTTGTTGCACTTGAAATTGTAACTCTTCAATAGTTTTATCTTTTTGTTCTACTTGAGCCTTTAAAGTTGTGATTTCTTGATCTTTTTCTCTCAGAAGTTCATTTTTTATGCTAATTTCCTGCTTTTTTTTATTCATTTGTTCTTCATTTTGTTGTAATCTACATTTTAACTAAACAATTTCAGCCTTTAATTCTTCCAAATCTATTTCTTTATGATCAAATATTTCAACTTCTACATTGGTAGAAAAAGGAAAAATAGGAATCTCTACATCATTACCAGTTACATTCTCTTCATCATTTACCACTAGTGAACATTGTTCTGTATCATTGGCAACCAGGGGAGATAAATGTTTTGCAGATTCACCCTCAACAAACATATAGTTTGGCGATTGTCCCTCTATCTCTGCTTGTTTTGTCTCAAATGGCGCATCCTCCTTCTCAGGTTCAGGGGATTTACTACAAAATAGGGTTTTCTTTTCACCTAACTAGGCTATTTATTCACATGGTTGAACCACATTCTCAAATGACTAGGCTACAGTTTCATGAGGTTGTTAATCTTTCCTTTTGTTTTTAGGGACATGCAACTGATCGCAAGCTGCAACACAACTAATTTAAGTAGCCAAACATTTGCTTCTCCTTAAAAGAGGGGGTCTTTGCACTTTTATTTTAGGTCTTTTTTCCTTTTTATGGGGACGAGTACCCTCATCCTCAAAATTCACTAAGTCTACATTTTCTTGATTCCCTAGGGTCTCTGAAAGGTTGAGTGGATTTTCTGGCGCTTCATTGTCAGGAGCTCTTCTGGCATTGTGCAGCTTAGGAGCATCTTGAGGCATAGGGGAAGGTTCTTTCAAATTTTGAGCCGGCAAACCAGATGACTCACCTTCTTCCAAATGTCTTGTGGGCTGAGGGTTTTCATATTTCCAAAGAATTTTTTTCCATTTTTCTTTTCTTGATGAAATGGTGTTTGCAGATTAAATGAATAAGACCATGATGTTTCAATGGGCTTGACCAAATTTTAAATCTCTCTATCATATTAATAATAAAATCACTAAGAAATATGAGAAGGTTAACCCTTAATTCAAGGTTTTTAGCGCCATGGTGCAAATAAGTGAGTAGCCGAAAGGGGGGACTGACTATAATTGCACATTGCCCCTCACATGTAAAATAATCGATAATCCGAGCAACTACCGTTCTCCATGTCTTTGGAATAGAAATGATTTGAAATCCCTTATTTTTCCCATGGGTATTCACAACAAGCAAAAGATGAGGTTCTCCCTCCCTTCTAAAAAGTTTTATCATCTTTTGATAAGAAATGCTTGTGGTTTCTATCAAATTTACACCTTCACTTCTAATACCAGACAAATGAGAAATGATTTGAGGGCTCACCTTAAAATCGTACTACACACAATCGTTTGACCACTAAAGAATTTTTTTGCAAATTCCTTGACCAGGTGCACATTATCCCCTCAAATTTCTTCATGAAATCAAGCCAGCCTATCCTTTGAAATAGTTCTGAAGTATTACTCAGTGCCAACAATTTATCTAGGGAAGTTGGTTATGATTTACACTTTTCCCCACCCATTCTGTCCCTTTCTTGTGATCTTTTTAGTATTTGTTGAATATCATGGTGCTCAAAAGGTGAAAAATTGTTTAAACAAGACTGTGATGCAGATTAAAGAAAATGCAACCTTTCAACCACTTGTACTTTGACACTGCTGATGGGATGCAAATTAATTGTTTCATTTAGCTTCGTTGTATGAGAATCATTATTTTGCATGGGATAGAGTGCATGAACTGCAATGTCTCAAGTGAAGGTACAAACCACACAATTTACTAAATTTGGAAAGGAAGGTGGAACGTGCCAATTTATTTATTTTTATTCAAAATAATTTACCTACTTAAAATAAAAGATGTACATACCTTATGTCCCATTATCAATTTGAAAATTACTTAGCTATGTTGATGTAACATCATTGGATCAAATGGCGAGGGGTAGTAATGAATTTATTATGGATGAAGACAAGATGGATAATAAGTGTTGTAATTATTATGATGAAAAGTGGTCACAATAATTTTTATTTATTATGGTAAAAGATGGTAGTGTAGGATGTGAATTTTGGAAGTGATGGAAAAATTTAATGATGAGCATGGGTATGTTATCAGAACTATCAGAGGCATTTTAGAGGAAGTGAAGTTTCAGAATTTTGGAGCATCACTGGAAGATGTGGCCAAGACAAAGAAAGCAAGATTCTGGAGCATCACTGGGAGATGCAACTAGAGTGAAGAAGCAAAATTCTGGAACATTGCTGAAAGATGCAGCCAGAAGAAAAGAGAAAAATTCTGGAGCATCACTGAAAGATGCAGCTAGAAGAAAAGAGCAAAATTTTGAAGCATCGCTAAAAGATTTAGCTAGAATGCAAAAAAAAATTCTAGAGCATCGTTGAAAGATGCCATCGGAATGCAGGAACAAAATTCTTGAGCATTACTGAAAGATGCCACTGGAATGCAGGAACAAAATTCTGGAGCATCGCTGAAAGATGCCGCTAGAATGCATGAACAAAATTCTAGAGCATCACTGAAAGACGCCACTGGAATGCAAGAAGGAACAAAATGAAGCACATTGGACTAAATACATTCTAGAGCATTACTGAAAGATGTACCAGACTGTGGGAACAAATTAGGGAATGGAGCCAATCGAACAAACAAGTTCTGGAGCATCATAGCAAGATGCATCAAAACTTGTATTCGATTAAAAATAAAGTCTTACAAGACATAAACAAAATTTAACCAAGTCCAAAAGATCAAAAATTCAAAAGAAATTCCCTAAAGTGATTATAAATACATATACATGCAAAGGTTTTTTTTTTTAAGTTGACTTTTAATATAAAAACTACATCAGCTCTGTTGTAGCAGAGCCAATGCATTGGATTTCTCCTTGCATTTCTACCATTCTCATAAATTCCTCTTTGTTGATAGGTTTGTGGTAGATTCATAATCGATGACTGTTGACTAAGACAGTTCAAGTGTCATGATCAATGGGTTTGAGCTGCACTACTCCATTTGGAAATACTTAAGAAATTTTATATGGACCTAGCCAATGAGTCCTTAGTTTCCCTTGGTGATCTTTATATTGGGAATCAAATAACAATGCCCAATCACCATTGTGGAACTCTCTTTCTTTTATGTGTTTATCATGCCAGGCCTTTCATTGTTGTTGAACTAGTTCAGTTTGGTGAACAACTTCTAAATGAAGTTCATCCAATTCACTGAGTTGTAGGACTCTTTCAACCTGGGCTCGTTTGAGGTCTAAGCCTAACTCCATTATTGTTCTAAGAGTTTGAAGTTCAAATTCAATGAGTAGAAGAGGTTTCTTCCCAAAAAATAACTCATAAGGAGTAAAATCAGTGGTTGATTTCCAAGTTGTATTATAATCCCAAACGACTTCAGGTAATTTTCTAGCCTAGTCTTTCCTCCCTAATGAAATTGGTTTTGTTAAGATATTTTCAAGCTCCCTATTAGTGACTTCTACTTGAACATTTCCTTGTGGGTGATAGGGTGAATTTTTTTTATGGATTACCTGGAAATGATTAGTAAAGGATAGCAGAACTTTGGACATAAACTTGGGTCCTTGATCTGTGACAATTGTTCTAGGGGCTCCAAATCTGAGAAAATTTTGTTATACAAGAAGTCAACAACTTGTTCTTCCCTAGTGAATCTTAGAGCTTGGACTTCCACCCACTTAGTTAGATAGTCGATACAGACCAAAATGTATTCTTTTCCTTTTGAAGGAGGGTCTATAGGACCGATAAAATCTAATCCCCACTTTTCAAATGGTTCATAAACTACTTGCGGTTGCAGAGGCATTTCATTGGATGCAAATGGTCTTCTTATTCATTGGCATTCATCACAGCGGCGAACATAGATTTTCACATCTTTATCCATAGAGGGCCAATAATATCCTGTGCCCAAGATTTTATGGGACGTCCTCTTAGCAGAGTAATGGCCTCTTGAGGGGTCATCATGACAAGCTCTAAGGATGCTATATGTTTCATCTACTTTGACACAACTTCATAAAACCATATCAGGACCACATCAAAATAGCATTCCATTAATCCATTTGAACTGAGCACTTTCTCGAATGAGGTGTTTCTTTTGTTTCGATTAAAGTATGGTGGGAACTCTCAAGTGGTCAGATAGTTGGCGATGTTAGAAACCAAGGGGTTTTAATGGAGATGAAAAATAAATTTTCATTTGGGAATTCATCTTGCACAGGAGCACAATCTCCATTGTCTTGCTTGATCTGGGATAAGAAATCTGCAACTATGTTGAACTTCCCAGGTTTATCAATAATGGTCACATTGAATTCTTGTAGAAGGAATAATCACTTGATTATTCTTCCATTTAATGTAGGTTTATTCATTAGGTACTAGATAGTTGAATGGTCTATGAACATTGTCACTTTATACCCTGTGATGTAATGTCAAAATTTATTGATTGCATGCACCACAGCTAAAAATTCCTTCTCAGTAGTGGTGTAGTTTCATTTAGTAGGAGTCAAATTCTTACTAATGAAATAAATGGAATATTTCCCTCAGTCTCATCTTCTTGACCTAAAACTGCTCCAATAGCATCATTGGAAGCATCAACACAAATATGGAATGGAAGGTTCCAATTAGGTCCACGTAGAATAGGAGCAAAGATGAGTTTCTCCTTAATTTTCTCAAATGATGATTGACATTCTATTGTCTAGAAAAAATATATATTCTTTTGGAGGAGGGAAAACATGGGGGTTGCAATATTGCTAAAATTTTCTATGAATCTCTGGTAGTATCCAGCATGTCCTAAGAAACTTCTAAAGTCAGTTTGATTCTTCAAAGTCTCTAGTTGTTGTATTACCTCAATTTTCTTAGGATCCACTTTTATCCCTTCAATTAAAATGTGGTGTCCCAACACTATCCCTTGTTCCACCATTATTAAGCATTTTTTGTGGCTCAGGGATAGCCGATGGTCCTCACATTGCTTCAATACTTTGTCCAAATTTTGAAGTCCATCAAAATTTGACCCATACATGGTGAATTCTTCCATGTAGACTTCCACACAGTCATTCACTAGCTCAGTGAATATGGCCAGGATAGCTCTTTGAAATGTTGCAAGAGCGTTGCATAGCTCGAAAGGAAGGACACGATATGCGAATTTTCCCTAGGGGAAAGTAAAAGTTGTTTTGTCCTAGTCTTCTACTGCTACTTGTATTTGGTTATATCAACTGAATCCATCCAGGAATGAGAAATACTTACTTCCAGCTAAATTATCCAAGACTTGGTCTACGAAAGGTAAAGGGAAGTAATCTCTATGGGTAGCTTTGTTGAGTTCCCTATAATCAACACACACTCTCCACTTCCCATTTTTCTTTGGGACAACTACCAGAGGTGAAACTCATTTGCTGTCAGAGATGGGATATATGAATCCTACTTGTAGGATTTTCTCAATTTTTGTTTTAACAATATCTTTAAGAGTAGGATTTAGTCTTTGATGTGGTTGACAAATAGGTCTTACATCTTTAGTATATATGTGATGAGTACAAAAACTTGGGTGTATTCCTCTCATGTTTGTATAATCCCAAGCAAAAACTTTAGATCTATTTACCAAAACATCAAACAATATGATCTCTTCTGACTCTGTCAACCAATTGTTGATATTTAAAGTTTTTCCTGGTAGTAACATGATGGTTTTTACCCTTGGATGGTTTGAGGTGATAGAATAAAATTCTCTAGTCAAAGTGTTGAGAGGACAACTATGCAATATAGTTCTATGGAGTGTGGCAATATTATTGAAGTGATTCATTTTCAGAATGATATTAGCCAAGGGACAAGATAGCACCATGAAGTTGGTGTAATCATATTCAGTGTGATCAATGTTGATTGGATGCCCTCAAATCTCCTCCACTTCTAACATTTTTCATCACTTGAGTCTAAAGTAAGATTTTGCATATTGTTTTCCAGTTCATCTTCCAACTCTTCACTATGTTGTTTAATGACTACCATAGCAAAAGAGGCTAGATTTTCTTGTTTGTTGGCACCATATGGTTCATCAACCCAAACTTTGTTATGTTTAGCAGGTTGAGCGGGGGGATATAAGAATAACTATTTTCTATTGGGGCCATGTGAAATGGTCATTCCTCCTGCTCTGCAGTCAATCTTGGCTGCAACTATAGCTAACCATGATCTTCCTAATATTATCGGATAACTATCATTTGGTGTTAGGGACTGGATTATTTGGAAGTCTATTGGATATTCCCAACCGTCAACCTTAATAAGAACATTTTCTATGACAACTTTTGGAATAGATATGGATTGATTTTCCATTTGTAATACTGTAGTTGTGGGACACAAATAAGTGAGTCCCAATTTTTCCATAACATCCACCGTCATGACATTAATGGATGCTCCTAAGTCCATAAGTGGATTAGGTATTGCTACCTCGTTGATTGTCACTATTATGAGTGGACTGCCTGGGTCATCATATTTCGGAGTTGCGGTTTTTCCAATCAAAAGGTTAGCTAGATATCCATTTATGTGAACAGTGTTAATTCATTTTGGTTTCCTTCGTGGTGTTTTGATGCACAACTATTTAATTAGTTGTTTTAGTCCAAGAATCTCTTTATTCACTTGTAAAAAAGATGCCTCAATTTGAAGTTGCTTAATTTCTTGTATCAACGTAGTTTCGGTGAATAAGGTCATTTCCAGAGGGTTATTCAAGGCAGTTGCTTTGAGACGCTCAAGAAAAAGTGCTTGAGTTTTCTCTTTCAAGGTGGGATCCTTCTGTAAAAGATTTGTCAAATGCTGACCATCCTCTTCTTGAGGTAATTTTGAAGTTCTAAATGAGGATTGTGGAAGGGTCTTGTCTTGATTACTCGTTGGGTTTGGATATGAAGGTTTGGAAGGTTTCTTAGTCCTTTTAGTAGATTCTTTGTTCAGTTTCCTTTTAGCAGATTCTTCGTTCAGTTCATCCAGGATCTCAACTATGGTAAGCTGCTAGAGTGTTTTTCTTGACCTCAATTGTAGGTTTCCATAATGGATAACATTAACTCTGGCCACATTTTCCTATTCTGTTGAATACAGTAGGGTATTTTGATGATTATTCTTTGGATTAGGGATAGGTTGTGTTGGGAGTTGTGGTTGGTTGACCTGCTTATTTTTTTGATGGTTCTAAGGAGCTGGTAAAAGGTTTTGTTGCGGATTAGGAATCCTCTTTGGCCCATTATAAAATTGATTTTGAGTTTGATTCCATTGAGGCACATGATTTAGAGGATACCATTTTTGTTGAGTCTAGTTTTGCCATTTTGCCAAGACTGGTTTTCCCATTCAGGTGGTCCCCAACTAGGTGGTGCTTGAGGCCAATGATTATTATTCCAATTATTTGGGGGCCACTAGGAGGGATTTGAATTCTGGTCATAAGAGAAATTCCCTCCAAGTCTTTGATTCAAAAAATTGATCTCCTCCTCAGCATGAGATGTCCTTTTCTTGTAATTTCTGATTGCATTTAGGATCTCACATTGATCAGTGGCATGAAACTTCTCATAGACTTGTCAAATTTCAATTTTGTCTAAATGACATTCTTTTAATAGAGGTTTGTTTTGACACCTAGGTCAATAGATGGATAAGGTATTAGGATTATGTGTTTTGGCCTATATTCCATCTAGCATGGTGTTTAATTAAATAAGAATGCCAGTTTTGAAATTTTCTATTTCCTCACACAGTTTACCTATTTCATTGGAACCTCTAAAAAGAGAAGATTTACAAATGCCTCCTCAAGTACAAGAGAAATTCTAGCATAACTCAGTGATATCATCAAGTCCAAGTTGGGACACATCTCCTTTTCCCATTAAATCTAGACTCCTCCTAGTATCTTCATCAAGTCCTTTGAGAAATATGGTCTTCAGAATTTCCAGACTTATGGCTTCTTCGCCACAACATTTAGATAAGAATATGAACCTATCTAGGTAATCTTCTAAGCTTTCATCTTCATTTTTCCTCAGTTTGAACAATTCTTCTTTCCTATCGCTAACTCTACAACAACTTTGGTATTTATCCAAAAAGGAAGACTCCATATCATCCTAGGTGGATATCGACCTTGAAGCTAATCTCAATTGCAATGTCCTTCAAAGTGGAGGGGAAGAACTTCAATTTTTGTTTATTTTTGTAGTCATAGGTTTGACACAAAACTTTAAACTCAAAAAGGAACTGGTCAGGGTCTTCAGAGGAAAAACCTCTAAAGGTTGGTAAGATGGATGGTGAAATATTTTTCATAGGGGTATCGTCATCTTGGTTGAGAGCAATATGATAGGTAAATTTTTTTGTTACTACTCTTGTGTTATCACCATCTCTATGATTTCTTCTCCTTTCATTGAAAGGGTTATCATTGTTGTTATCAACCATGATGTTGACATGAATGCTTTCTTCTTCAAAGGTTTGCTCTAATGGCTGAATTTTTGGGGTATAATAGGAGGTCTTAGGTTGATCTTGCTCGGTCAGTTCGTTAATAAGTTCTTTAGTTGAGACTTCTACCTCCCTGTGTGTGGTTGGACTTACTATTGGGGGGGTTTTTGGTATGAATCTTTTATGCGGACCTCATTTCCTGACCGTGCAGAAAAAGAAGCCTAGAAACTCTTTTTTCTAAAAGAGGTATCCAAGCAGTCTCCTATTAGCACTAGAAAAGGAATGGATCCTGACAAAAATTCCAAAAAGTGATAGGCTGTTGTAAGGTCCTAACACTTTAGTTAGAAATATATCAATTATGTTGACCGAGTAGTGTTCAAAGTTGTATGTAATAGGGGACATTTATTCCATCTCTCTTAGTAAGATTTTCTGAATTTTTGAAATGGATGTAAACATAAATTGAACTAGAAGGATATTAAACTAGAAAGCATGGAGTTGTTTAAGCTAGAAAGCATTCAAATTCCTATTCTAGAAAACACATGTAAATTACCTAAGAATTAACACTTGCAGTTAAACTGTGAATTTTAAATTAAGGAAACTAGCGACTAACTACTAACAAAAAGTACACTTAACAACTTGTAAATAACAATAGGAGTGGGTGCTCTAGAATTTCCAAATGAACAGAACTTAAAGATTGTAAACTTAAAACTATGACCCGCAAGAACATATGATAGAGCTCAACACCAAATAACATTCATCTAAATTGAACATATGCAAAATGAAAATAATAGTATTAACAGTAAAAATACTTATCTATTTTATGAGATCCCTCGAGAGGCCAGCTCTTGGGCGTTCCTATGATTAGCTCAAATCACACGTACTTTCAAATCTTCAAAATAAATCCATTCGTGGTACTTCCATTACTTAGAACTATTGACTCAGAATAAGAATGACAATAATTATTTATTCATATCATAAAGTGTAACATAGAGAACATAGTTGAACAGTATTCAAAGTATATTATAACAACCTAACTACACATATTTATACTGTACTGCTACAAAATACTAATTTTCAAATGGTAGGAGAATACCATTGAAAAATTATTAAACAAAATTACAACTAACCAACTGAATGGTGTTCATGACATAAAACATAATAAAGGCTCTAAGTGGAGCCGTAAAGTCTTAAACAAAAAGCTTAACATAAAGCTTTAAAGGAAATCGTTCCACTATGCATGCCTAAATTTATGGCACCCAAACTTCTGGTGCTCTAACTTTAACCACTTGAAGTCCACTCCATTCATCGATCATGCATAATTCCTATACAATGACTTAAAGTCCATACCATTATATCAACATTAGTTAGCTAATTTCAATCAATTTGAAAAATAAATATTTATACATCATTTTATAAAAAGTAAACAATTATTGCTCCTAAAAATAAACATATTGGCGTGGCTAAAATGGTTGGAAAGAATAAAGAAGGGTATTTAGCTTATTATAATCATGAGGTTATTTATACCTCATCAAATGTGCATACTTACAAATTAATCCAATGAACCATCCAAGTCTACTGTAATCTTTATTGTGTCAAGTATTTCCTCATGGTCAAACTCACACACCTTCCACAAGTTCTTCTTCAAAGGTCTACCCCCATATTTGATCAAATGAAAATTGGATGCCACGAGAAGGTTTGAGTAATGAAGAGCCTTTTGATGCATGTCAAAGTCCTGAAATAGTCAAACATTAACACTCTTAAATGGGTACCTTCTATGCAATTTTCCATTAACAACCACTGATCCTATAGGGTATTTGATGTTTTCTCCATTTATAACTAGGGCCTCCAATTTCATTTTGGCCTCAACACAATGATACAAGTAATAATTAATTCCCTCTTCATTTTCTTCATTTGCAATAATTGCATAAACATGCCCTACATTGATATGTGCATCAAATTAGATGAGTTTAGTCAATATTACAAAAAAGCTATAAAGCAATATAACACTAGGAATTTCAAAAACTATGCAAGTAGATATATTACCTGATTGAACTAGCTCTGATATGTTATGAAAGTCAATTGAGGATTCTATCTTTGTTAGTTGCAGTTCTGTTGAGAGCCGATACATGTCAAGTGGGTTTAGATATCTTAACCACCATTTGTCAACCCACTCCTTTGACTTGCACTCATTCTAGGATTGAACTATGTACATGAAGAACAAAAGCATGCCAAATTTCATGTATGGATACTCCATGATCCTACATTAGAGCTTCTGAAAGAGTGTAGCTCACTTGATCTTGATAGTGGACAACAATCCTAATATTATGCAATGTTAGTATTATCTATCAACCAAAAAAAAAAAATGAACTAAAGACTGACCTTTATTACCTGGACCCATAGAAGCATTACACCACTCGACAATTGATTTTGTATTTTTCAAGTTTGCATTATCTATATACTTTAACTCTTCTCATGCTATGACTCTTTTGATACATGCTCTTGCACCATCATGCTTCCCCTTTCCATGCTTGACCTCACAAAAGTTCCAAATATACTGAAAACATGTACTATTATTCATTATGCTCAACCAATAAAACATTTTTGAGTTCTTTAGTTGGGATGCATAATTATTTGACCATATGGTATGCTGACGGAATGATATGCCCCTTCTAACCAAATCGTGGTAGAACACCTGAAAGCAACTTTGGAGAAACTTTGTAGAATGTGTGAGATCATCACTGATATAAAAATGATACTCCCTTATGATCTTTTTGTCATCCTCTATACTATCATTGGCATAAATTTTATGTGCACAAATATAGCAACCTGTGTGGAGTTGTAATACTGCGATTGTACCTCACATTGTGGCTATAGACTATAGTTCTCTACAAAGTAAATGACTAAAACAATGCTACAAAGTGGAAATGTGTCCTTGCATAACTTGAATTACAAGTCCAACCATCAAGCTCTATGGGTATGCCTTGCATTCTCATACACTATACTATCACGAAATATAGACATAAACCAATACACTAGAATCTTTTGAATAACCAAATCACGCCTTTTTTCTTCTTTACCATATTTTGTATTGTAGGCCACTGTCTTATACTTGTTGAATTCTACTAGTTCATTTCCAACTGCATGTGTACTTTCCATATGTTCACATATTGGCATACATTGCAAGCCACCGCAATGCTGACATGTGTCATCCAAGCATAATTTCTTGTAGAATAATCTACCTTCCTCTCTTTCACATAAAATTGTTGATATGAAATATCTTGAAGATGTAGGTGGGGCATGTATGTCACAGTCCTAAAAAACATTATTAGTATGCAAATCTAAACATATATATTGATAAACATAAAAATGGTTAGAAAACTCAATATGTACTCTACAACAAAAAATAGTGTGTGTGTGATTTATTTTGACATAGAAAGGATTTAGCATTTCAAAATATCTTTGGAAAATTTAACTTGAGGATACATCTCTAGAAATTTACCAAAAAATTCTTTGGATGTGGCTCACAGTTTTGACTACCAATTCTCCTTCTTACCAATCCCTTTGATTTGGAGATACCTTTGTATTATTCTTCCAAAAGTCTTCAATTAGGGATATCAATGCTTCAAAAATTGGTTTATTTTTCATGGTAGTCTCCCTGAGAATTCCCATAATTCATTGTCATCAATGTCCTCAAATTTTTGGCACCTTCCAACAACTCTCAATAAAGTTTTTCTATTTATTCTCAATGCTTAACTTGTCTTTCTAATGAGATGTGATTTCTTCATTTGATTACTTACTCTTCTTGATGTAATTACACATCGTGTGTCATTACTATCTTTGGTGCGTGAGGTGTTACCCACACTCTCATGTGCACTCATTAGATTCTTCATAATAGATTTTTCACTTGAAGCTTCTAATGTTCTCAACCCAAGAATCTTCATAATGGACCTATACTTTAGATTTCTCCTCATTTCAGCAAGTAGTTGTCATCTTCTAGTTTCATTTAATTTTCCAAAGAACACTCTCCAAATCTTATTAGAATTTCTTCTACAAGTAGGTTTTGAAATCTTATCTTCCATCGGCTGCTAAATATTCTCATCAATATCAATCAAAAACTTGGGCTTTCTACACAAAATTCTAGGAGGTGTTCTCAAAGGTAAATTTTCCTCAACATTGGGAATTTCATCAATACTTAAATGAGATGAGATAGATGGCATACCTTTGATCAGAGATGAAATAGATGATGTACCTTGAAGCTGAGATGGGAAAGGTAGCGTACCTCCTTCTTCACATGTGAGTGATGATGTACTTTCAACTTGAGATGCGATAGATGGTGTCCCTTCATCTTTACTTACGGTAGAGGACATGTCTCTAACTACGGGATTCAAATCTCTCATTGCACAAAGGTTTTGTATTTGTTCCCTTCATGTCGCCAATACCATATCTCTCATTGATTGTTCGTGTTCCACTTCAATTGGCATGTCTTCTTCTATTGTGTTCAGTTTCCTCTTCTCACGAAGTTGCCTCATTTGTTCTATTTTCTTTGCATTCTTAGATTCTTGCTCATCCTATGTTAGAGGAATCCTTGATCATTTCCCTGGCATAATGAAGAAATTGTATCTTTAGCATGAAAAATAGATAAAGATTATTTCCATCATAGTACTATAGAGTAAATTCATAAATTACACAAATCTAAATTTTTTCATGAAATTACGATACACGCAATATAAGATAGTCCAAAAGAGGCATGAGGAAGGGCAGCAAAGAATATGAAACTAAGGAATTTTTTATTGATTCTCAAGTTTGTGCATGAAGAGGGCAACAAAGAGCATGAGGAGAGACAACTTGTAATGACTTAACATTCATAATTAGCCTATGGCTGTCCTACATTCATTAGGACTATTCTAATGGACTTATGATACTCCCAATGAAGCTATAACTGCCATAGATTCATTAGGAATACCATTTAATGAGTCCATTTTAGAATTACAAAAGGATTTCCACCTTAATATATTTTATTCCCCAAAGATCAAACCAACATAAGACATGTGGACATTGATAAAGTTTGGTACCTAGATAGTGGATGTCGCAATCGTATAAGTGGAAATGAAACTTACTTGCATTCATTATAAAATATTTAGTTTGATCAAAATAGGGAACAATAATATTATTCTATAGACATAAACCATAATTCCTTAAGTGTTGGACTAGTTTGAAAAGGCTAGAAAGTGTTGACAAAAAAAATGTGCATTATCTTTGAAAAATGGGTGGAAAAAAGTGCATTCTAGGCTCTGACATCTAATAGCTAAAAGACATAGGTCTACTTCTTGGAGCATAAATCTAATTTTTTTAATAAGTTCAAAGAATTAATGACCCTAGTGATATTTAACAAAAAGATATTGTAACAAAGACAAAGAATAGGACCATCATGGATATTGCAAGAAATATGTTGAAGGTTAAGGGGATTCCAAATGAATATTAATGTGGAGTTGTTCCAACAATAATATAGTTTCCAAATAGATGTCCCACAAAGGTTGTGTGTGACATGATTTCAGAAGAAGCATGGAAAAATTGCAAATTGAGCATAAAGAACTTCAAATTTTATAGGATACATTGAATATGCATTTGTGACAAAGGAAAGAATGCATAAATTGGATGATAGAAGAAGAAAGTGCATCTTCATAAACTACACTAAAGAATCCAAGGCATAAAATTGTATAGTTGTATCGCATAAAAGATTATAATTAGAAGGAATGTTCAGTTTATAGATTCATTAGGACTGCCATAATGAAGTTATGACAGTCCCAATGAAGCTATGATTGTCCTAAGACAATTTTGAAAGACCTAATGAAGTTAAAGCTATGATTAATATGATGCATTTGATTATATTAACAAATCTAATCTAATCCCTTACCAAAATCTAATGCATTTGATTAAGGCTATGTATGTTGAGCACTCATAATTTTGAATACTTAGCAAAATCTAATCCAAAATCAACATGATAAAAAAATCAAAGCATTATATTAAGCCTGATTTATCACTTAGGACTGCACCCTAGTTGAGTATGCACTTAACCATCCCATGTAACATTGAAACATCCTCAAGTTGTGGGTAGCCTAAAGTGAGGATGAATCTCTAGAGTGGGTTGGTTTTCTTGATGGATCACCTAAACTACTAAAAATATCAAGGAAAATAGATGAGAGGAAACTTGAAAGGGAAATCCTAAGACTAAAAGGGGTGATGCACCTGAAATCTATAAGTTTGTTTGTTGTTCCAACTCATGATCAACACTAAAAAGACCTTCTTTTCACAACTTTAGTTTGCACATGTAATACATCAGTAATTTATATAAAGGTTTGAGTTTAAGGTTTGTTTGAAGGAAAAATGGATGTTTTATCACAACTACAACCCACTAAAATCACTCAAAACAACATATAACCTACACTACATGAAACCATTATTCCAACATTTGCAACAATGAGACATAAAAAATGATTCAGAAAATGAAATCACAATTGAACATCATATCATTAGTTGCAAAGAGAAACAAAAGTACTGAGAAGGAATACTATTGTCTTTATTAATCTTGAAAGGATTTTTTGTTAGATAAAATCTCTAGAAAAGGATTTACAAGGAAACTATTGTTATTGCAAAAGAAGGAAGAACTAAGGAATGAAAAACCTATGAGAAGACCTTATAAAGAAAAGCCTCAAAACAACAACTTTCCATGAAGAGAGGGCTGCAAAATTTCTTGTAATCTATTGCAACTCCTTGAAATTAGCTTCTAGGTTGAAAGAAACAACTAAATCTCCAATCTAGACACCCTCCTTTGTTGCTGAAGACAATTGATTTGTTTCCAATTTAACTCCTAAAATCTTCCCTTACCAAAATCAATGCTAAATTCCCCATAAATTAGGACCCTTGAGTAGTGTTAGCAATTTTAGAAAAGTTGCCTTAGCAGAAAATCTGACCTTGACATCAAAATTTTGAAAATTGCCCCTCAAATCAAGCAATTATTCCCTTGAAAATCTCCTCAAATTAGCAACTTTGCATCTGATCACCGATTGAAATGGTGAAGAAATAACTCAAAATAAAAATTTTGAGGATAAAACAATTGGTGTGAAGAGGTATCACATCTTGACTATGAACTAGTTGAATAATATCTTATTGATTTCCTTGAGTGTTTCATCTTCAGTCCTTTGCTTGCAAAACCACTCTTGAACCTGTAGAGAAAGACGTGCTTTGATCTCTCTTTGTTAAACCACCAAGTGTGTTGAACTCACATTCAACCAAGGTGTAGGCTCCTCGGTCTTTTCTGTTAAATTTTTTTTTCTCACAACTAACCATTCCAAAAAATCTCTCTTACCATAAGAGAACTCAGCCTCACCTATTTCTCCAAGTATCCATGAGGACCTATAACCAACCAATCCATTCCAAACTCCAAATGCAACACAACACTTTCATGAAGTAATTAGGAAAATGATTAATGTACCCAATACTTAAGAGAACTACACAAGATCAATGTCAAAGCTCCAACCTTGAACATAAAC
Organism: Sequoia sempervirens; assembly: GCA_007258455.2. Taxonomy (NCBI): domain Eukaryota; kingdom Viridiplantae; phylum Streptophyta; class Pinopsida; order Cupressales; family Cupressaceae; genus Sequoia; species Sequoia sempervirens. The sequence continues at coordinate 410,091,040 of VDFB02075321.1, forward strand.
ATGACATCCATGATCTAACCATGCCTCCTAGGAGATCACATGCACCATAACATACTTATACATCCTAGTCTCAAGAGAACCATGTAATATGCCAAACTCTAAATGCATATCAAGAGTAAACCATGAAATCAATAACAAATATACTCTAAACCAAGAAACCATATCTCCAACCACATGGAGATAACCTTACCAATGATGCATCCAAGTCACTACCAACAACTCCTACTGAACTGTGGTACCAAGTCACACATGGTATTGTGACTACCATCCTCTTCATGAAGATCACTATATCCTACCAAAGCTCCCATTGTACTATGATACTGAGCTATACATGGCAACAAGATAAACATCAAACCATTACTATCAAAAGAATATGGAATTTCAGACATTTCCTCATGATCATAATTATCATAACATGTATTATCCCATAACTCTAAACCGCTAATCAAGAGTATACCATGACATAATAACAAAACCATCCGACAACCAAGAATCCACTTCATTTCCAAATGCTCCCACTGAACCGTGTTACTAAGCAATCCCATGGCATCATGATTCACATAATCAAAACCCCATTTCTATCATAAGCTCACACCAAACTTATGAATCCAAGCTCTCAATGACCTTTGTAACAAACTTATTTTTTTCAAAATCAGCAATAGTAAAAATAATAAAAGCTCCCACTAATCCCAAAAAACCTCCAATATTTTAAGAGAAAGGCATACCAATACTCTACCCAACCTCAGCTCTGATACCAAATATTGAAAAATGAGGCGTTTTCTCAGCTTAATACTCTATAAAACTTTAATATTGCTGATCTAAGTAATCTCTTTCTTTGTTACATATATTCTTTGTGGGTGATTATCTTGATTAATTCATTTTACTGTTGTAGAATGAAGAGAGAAGCTGATAGAAGAACTAGACAGGATATTAGAAATATCACACAAGATATACAATGGAGAAACCCTTTCAGGAAAAAACTCCACCAAGAATTATTCTATTATTCAATCTCTGAATTACAATAGCTCCAATTCTTGCTTGAGAATGCTTCTTCTATCTTTACCAATCTTCTTCACACCTGCAATAACAATTATGAAAACTCTATTCAACTTGAATGAGATATAGAGACAATATGCAACCTTGTAATCCCCAAATGGTGATAATTACAATGCACAAGCTCAAGCCCTTGAAAAGGTACGCCATATTCCTTCAAGTTGAGTTATTCAGTGAAGACTAAAGCTTACAACATGTGCTTCATGCATTTGGGTATCCCAAACTGAAGCTACAACTTCTCCTTCACTTTGGTGATAATTCCAAAGCTCTTCCTCAAAGTTGGGGCCCTTAAGTAATCCTACTTAAAACTGAGCCTTTAGAAATATCTTATCATGCATGAGAGGTAAATCCAATAAAGCATCTTGGGCATCCAATTTGGCTCCAAGTGCTTTATAGTTAACTGAAACATTTACTCAACACCATTCATGCAAGAATGGTCATCCCTTGTTAATTGGAGGTAGTCCCTATTATTTGTCATACAACTCAAGTTATTTAGCCATGCATTCCAAGTTAACTGAAGCTAACTACATGCAACTCAAAATAACCAACATGCATGCAACTGAAGATAACTGAACCATAACTTAACTGAAATGAACTGAACTGAACTAAACTAAACTGATTCTGAACTAAACTAAACTGAACTGAACTGATCTGAACTAAACTGAACTGAACTTCAAATATGCAAACATCAAATCCTAACTCCTAGGATCTTTACATGTATTCAAAAGTGTTAACTGTTACTCTGTATAGTTAACTGAACACAAGGTGAGTTTCACCTTACCATGTGTGCACCCACATGCTCCTATTATTTAGGAATAACTACAAATTTCAATTTCATGATTTATTTCATCCAAATAATTAATCTCATCCTAATCTTAGTGTTGTTGAACACATTCCAAGAATCTAGGAGATACATGAAATAATTAATGTTTAGGATTTGCAATTAAATAGCATCCTATTTCCAACATTATCCCACTTGACATTATACATTGCAATTATTCTAAACAAGGAATAATAAAACAAGTACAAGACTCAAGGCCAATGGCCTTCTTGCACCAACTAATCAAACCATGCTAACTTCAAATGCAACCTGCATAAAAACTCTCACAACTCTATTCAACTTGCTTGAGATAAATAGGCTTTAATCAACTTTGTAAACTTAACATGAGTTACAATTACAATGTGCAAGCCCTATCCCTAAAAGGTACGCCATATCTCATGCAAATAGAGTTATCCTATGAATAACAATGCTAAAACATGTGCTTCATACATTTGGGCATCCCAAATTGAAGTCACAACTCAACCTTCATTTTGTTGATAATTCCAAAGCTCTTCCTAAAAGTTGGCACCCATAAGTAATCCTACTTAACTGAGCCTTTAGAAATATCTCAACATGCATTAGAGGTAAATCCAAGAAAGCATCTTGGGTGCCCAAGTTGTCTCCAAGTGATTTCTTGTTAACTAAAACATTTACTCAACACCATTCATGCAAGAATGGTCATCCCCTGTTAACTGGAGGTAGTCCCTATTATCTGTCATACAACTCAAGTTATTAGCCATGCATTCCAAGTTAATTGAAGCTAACTACATGCAACTCAAAATAACCAACATGCATGCAACATGCACTTGCATGCAACTGAAGATAACTGAACCATAACTGAAGTAAACTGAACTGAACTGAACTAAACTAATTCTGAACTGAACTGAACTAAACTAAACTAATTCTGAACTGAACTGAACTGAACTGAACTAATCTTCAAGCATGCAAACATCAAACCCTAAATCCTAGGTTCTTTACATGCATTTAGAAGTGTTATCTCTTACTCTGAATAGTTAACTGAACTCAAGGTGAGTGTCACCTTACCATGTGTGCACCCACATGCTCCTATTATTTAGGAATAACTACAAATGTCAATTTCATGATTTATTTCATCCAAATAATAATCTCATCCTAATGTTAGTGTTGTTGAAGACATTCCAAGAACTTAGGAGATACATGAAATACTTAATGTTTAGGATTTGCAATTAAATGGCATCCTATTTCCAACACTTTTAAATCATTCACCGAAACTTAGATCAATCACAAATCCTTAACACTGCTAAAATGATTAAACATTAAGCACAAGTGTAGAAACTAAAAACCATCACACAAACATAGTAATACCAGATTTACGTGGAAAACCTAATGAGGGAAAAACCACGGTGAGGATTAACTCACACTATAGAGAATATCAAAACTGATTACAAAGGCTCATTGCCTAAGAAAAAGGCTTACTGCCAAACAAGGAATCACTGTTTGGATCATGACTCACTGTCCAACAGGGTTAACCACCCAGAGGAATCACTACTACAAAGATACAAAGAAGATAGAAGATATATGTTACAGGGAGAAGACAATCTCAATGCAACAAATATTTCCACCACAATTTACTCAACCACTTGTAGACATGCATAAATGATAGAATACACCTTCAACTCATTGAATCTAGAAACTTGACATTTAGAATTCGTACTGATCTGCCACACTCACATCACATACACACACTGATTCACATATACTTCACATCTATTTGCTCTATTTCTTTGCACTTATCTCTTTGCACATCTTTCAACAATAACTCATCCTGTATTTATACCATCTTCAACTTTAAAACATATCCAAAGTCAGCCTTCCATTATTAAATTCAAATTAGGTCAATGCCAAGACATCCTAGGGTGGAATTAGAATGAGGGAGACCCAAACACATGCTTGATGAGGACCCAAATAGGTTCCAACATGCTTCATTAACTTCGAAGGTAGTGTTTAACACAAGGTTGACCAAACCAGTGTAAAAAACATAGAACAATTAAGCACACACAACTCTTGACACAATCAAATCCTTCCAAACACCAAAATTATCTTTAGCATGATCATAACAACTTAACTCTAGAACCACAAGTCATAAGACTTAATTGAAAAGAAATCTCGACCAACAACATTTCTCTCGGTCATTAGCCAGATACATAGAAAACCACAATTTACAATTGGTGAACATAATTTGCACTATACAATGAATTAGAAGACAAAAATATGGATATAGCAACTTCCAACAACCATGATCAACATATCTGAACCACACAAACATAGGAGAAAAATTCAAGAGCAAAAATCAGAGCAACCATTGAACACTTGCAATATTTCTTCATTACAATTTTCTCAATATCCTCAACATATACAACTAATAATCTACATCCATGACATCAATGACAACAACAACTAGTTGATAACTAGTTAACCAGTTGACATCAATGATAACACCTTCATTCTTGCAACATTCTCCCCCTTTATCATTGATGGCCAATAAAGACAACATACTAGCTGTGAACATTCTTCTCATGATTTTCATTATGTTTCTCTCCCTTAGTAGATAATATTTTTCACATATACTTTTCTTTTCACATCTTCTTCCTCTCTCCCTTTGACATCAATGGAAAAGGAAAAGGATATTTTACATTGATTTCACCATTGAAATTAAAAACAAAATACTCATACAATGGCGACACATGAAACTACCTACTCCCCCTGAGAGGTAGCCACCAAAACATCAGTCCAGAAGAAAGATAGATCCATAGACCCACCAGACTGATGCATTTCCTTATGAATCTAATTTAATAAAGGAGGGGAAATGACCCCTAACTTTTCTCAAAGACACTCAAAAGTATCTTTAGGAAGAGCCTTTGTAAATATATTAGCAGTCTGATCCTTCGTAGGAAGACAATCAAGCTTTACTTCATTCTCCATAACCTTCTCTCTCAGGAAATGATACTTGATAGATATATGCTTTGTCCTCGAGTGTATTAGTGGATTCTTTAAAATGTTAATTGCACTTGTGTTATCATAGAAGATAGAAATGAAATCATCATATACTACTGTGATATACTTCAATTTATGTTTCATCCATAGAACTTTTGTACAACAAGAATCACCAACAATATACTCAGCTTCAACAATAGATAAGGAAAATGAATCTTTCTTTTTACTCAACCATGCCACCAATCTGCAACCAAGAAAGAATGCACCACCACTTATACTTTTTTCTGTCATCTACACATCCAACCCAATCATCATCTGTATAAGCACTTAGTGTAAAGTCAATATCCCTAGGATACCATAAGCCATAATCTAGAGTGCCATTCAAGTATCTAAATATTCTTTTAACAACAACAACATGTGTTTCCTTAGGATATTCTTGAAATCTAGCCACAAGAAAGACAACATGCATAATATATAGTCTAGTAGTAGTCAAATACAATAGTCCACCAATCATAGATCTATATTTTCTCTGATCAACCTTAGGTTCATCATCATATTTACCTATTTTGCAACCAGTCATCATAGGAGTGCATACCGATTTGGAACCGTCCATCCTAGACTTCTTCAATATCTCTTTCATATACTTAGACTGTGAAATAAAAATTCCTTTCTCTGTTTGATTAATTTGTAGCCCAAGAAAGAAATTCATTTCTCCAAACATAGAAATCTCAAATTCTTTTTCCATTTCTTCCACAAAAATCTTGCACATAGTTTCATTTCCTCCAAAAATAATTTCATCAACATACACAACCACAATCAAGATTTTAACATTTTCAATTTTAAAGTATAGATTATTTTTTGTCATACCTTTGTTGAAACCTTGTTGAATCAAGTACCCGTCTAACCTTGCATACCAAGCTCTAGGATCTTGCTTCAATCCATACACATATTTCTTCAATCTACAAACTATATTCGGTTGATATGACAATTGAAATCCTTTCTATTGTTCCATGTAGAACTCTTCTTCTAGCTCACCATTCAAAAATGTAGACTTGAAATCCATCTGATAGACCTTAAAATATTTATGAGCAGGAAATGCTAAGAACATCCTTATGGCTTCCATTCTTTCCACTCGAGAAAAAATCTCTTGAAAATCTATGCCTTCTACTTGTGAGTAACCATTACACACAAGCGTTGCTTTGTTTCTGACCACTTCTCCACTCTCATTCAACTTATTTCTGAATACCCACTTTGATTTGATAATGTTTTTATCTGCCAGTCTTGGGACCAATTCCCAAGTTTGATTCTTCTCAATCTACATAAGTTACTCTTTTATAGCTTCCATCCAATGTTCATCTTTACATGCTTCACTTACAGTCTTTGGTTCAATTTCATAAAGCAAACACATGTTTACCTCACCAGCAACAGTTCTACTTCTTGTCAATACTCCTTTTATTTTGTCTCCAATGATCTGACTTTCTAAATTATTCTTCTACACATATTTATGTGTCTTAGGGGACACCACCAGAGCCTCTTCTTCTTTTTCTTCATTATGCTTATCTTGCTCATCCTTTTCCCATTCTTCCACAATTACTTCAATCCTTACACAAATTAGGTTCATCAGATACATATCCATCAATACCAATTGAATTCTTCATTGCTTCATCAACCTTGGCATTTGTACTTTCTACAATCTTCCTCAGTCTTTTATTGAAACATCTATAAGCTTTGCTTTTAGTAGAATATCCAAGAAAAATACCTTCATCACTTCTTGCATCAAACTTTCCTAAAGTTTCTTCATCCCGCCTGATATAACATTTGCTTCCAAATACCTTGAAATACTTAACAGTAGGAATTCTTCCACACCATAGCTCATAGGGGGTCTTTCTACTATATTTCTCTTGCTTGAACTTGATTGAATACATAAACAACAGTATGAATAGCTTCTCTCCAGTAAAATTCCAGTAGACCAACCTTAGTAATCATTGATCTAGTAGCCTGTTGAACTGTTTTATTCTTTCTTTCAACAACTCCATTCTATTGAGGACTTCTCAGAGCAGATAACTATCTTTTTATTCCATGCACTTCACAAAACATATTAAAATCATGGGAGGTGAATTCACCACCTCTGTCAGACCTTAAGCATTTTATCCTCAAATTTACTTCATTCTCAACCATAGCTTTGAATGTCTTGAATCTATCTAATGCATTAGACTTCTCTCTAAGAAATGTAACCCATGTATATCTAAAATAATCATTAATCAAAAGCATAAAGTACCTTTCACCTTGTAGACTTCTCACTCTTGTAGGACCATAGAGGTCTATAGGAATTAAATCCAGTAGTCTAGTAGTAGATTGTTCCTTTGATCTGTAATGACTTCTTGCTTGCTTTCCAAATTGAAAATTCCTACAAAAAGCATTAACAGGATTTGTAATCCTTGGTAAATCTCTCATGACCTAAACTACACTAATCTTCTCCAAGTTATCAAAATTCATATGACACATTCTTTGATGCCATAGCCAACTGTCATTAATTTGAGTCATAAAACATTGTCCACCAACACCCTTAAGTTGATAGATATTTCCTTCAAATTTATTCCCTGTAGCAATGACTATTCTGCTATCTTTCTTGATCTCACATCTTTCATCCTTAAATACAATATTATATCCTTTACTGTACATATCTCCAACACTCAAGAGATTATGCCTTAAACCCTTAACATAGTAGGCATCATCAATATTATGCTTTCCATCAAAACTTACTAAGCCTATCCCACAAATCTTAGCACCAGTATCATCTCCAAACATAACCAAGCCTCCATCATAATTTTCAAGTTTAACAAACTTACTCTTATCACTAGTCATATGATGTGAACAACCACTGTCAACAACCCAATAGTTCTTTTCTTGTTTAGCATTTAGGGCAAAGATTATAGTACCTTCATTTTTCTCCTTATCTGGAGGGCATTCCTTCACCTATTTTTCAAAATTAGTAAAATTAGGTTCATCTTTTATAGCAAAGAAGAAACATTCATTCTCATCAAGATCTCCATAATCAGATTCCTTGTCAGATATACAAGCATCCTCATTCACATAATATGCTCTGTTGATCTTCTTACCTTTCTTTTCTTGCTCATATCTTTGTTTATTCCTCTTAGCTCTTTCCAGAAACCTTGAAGCATAATGTCCTATTCCTCCACAACTGTATAATTTAAAGGGTAACTTACCTTCATACTTTCTGAAGCCTTTCTTCATCCTTCTCACAAAGTTAGCTTCCACTTCATCAAGATTTTCTTCATCTAGATCTTCATCTTTTGTAGCCTTAAAAATAGTCTCTGATTTGGATCCATTTCTCAAATTCGGCTTTCTCATCTCATAAGATGTTAGAGTTCCCAACAAATGATCTTTAGTGTAACTCTTGTAATCTATATGTTCTTTAATAGCACATACCATTTTATTGTAGGAATCAGGGAGAGTTCTAAGAATCTTCTTTACAATCTTGGATTTATCTATTATAGCACCAAGTCCTTGCATTCCAGCTACTACCTCATCCAATCTCTGTACATAGGCTTTAACATTCTCATCTTTAGACATATGTAGGAGCTCAAACTGTGTCTCCAAATTTTGCCACTTTTCCTCTTTGACCCTTTCATCTCATTCATGCAATTTTTCCAAAGCATCCCAGACTTCCTTAGCAGTCTTCATATTCTAAACTTTAATCAACTCAGAATATACAAGAATATTCTTCAAAATGTACTTCACCTTATTGTTCACTTCATGTGCCTTGATCTCATCAGTGATACTTGGACCATTAGTAGGAGAGTAAGTATTATTGTAAGCTTTCTCCACATCATATCCACAATACTACATATATTCTTCCATTATTATTTTTCAGATAGCATAATTAGTTCCATCAAACCTCAGATAATCATGAGTAACTTTTCCAGCCATCCTAGACCTTCCTTAAGTGGTTAAGCTCTTCTCCAAGGAGCCAATCTTTGATACCAATTATTGAACAAGACAACTAAGAGGGGGGGTGAATCAGTTGTAGAAAATTTAAACTTTTAAATCATTCACTAGAACTTAGATCAATCACAAATCCTTAACACTGCTAAAATAATTAAACATTAAGTGCAAGTGCAGAAACTAAAAACCATCACACAAACATAGTAACACTATATTTATATGGAAAACCTAATGAGGGAAAAACCACAGTGAGGATTAACTCACACTATAGAGAATATCAAAACTGATTACAAAGGCTTACTTCCTAAGAAAAAGGCTCACTGCCAAAACAAGGACTCATTGTCTAGATCAAGACTCACTATCCAATAGGGTTAACCAACCAGAGGGATCACTGCCACAAAGATACAAAGAAGATAAAAGAGATATTCTACAGAGAGAAGACAATATCAATGCAACATAGATTTCCACCACAATTTACTCAACCACTTGCAAAAATGCATGAATGATAGAGTACACTTTCAGCTCACTGCATCCGAAAACTCAACATTTAGAATTTGCACTAATTTGCCACACTTGTATCACATACACACACTGATTCTCATCTACTTTGCATCTATCTACTCTATTTATTTTCACTTATCTCTTTGTACATCTTTCACCAGTAACTCATCCTATATTTATACCATCTTCAACTTTGAAACATATCCAAAGTCAACCATCCATTATTAAATTCAAATTAGGTTGGCACCAAAACATCCTAGGGTGGAATTAGAATGAGGGAAACCCAAAAACATGCTTGATGAGGCCCAAATAGGTCCCAAAATGCTTCATTAACTTTGAAGGTAGTGTTTAACACAAGTTCGAAACAAACCAGTGTAAAACACATAGAAAAATTAAGCACACACAACTCTTGACATGATCAAATCCTTCTAGACACCAAAATTGTCTTTAGCACAATCATAACAACTTAACTCTAGAACTGCAAGTCATAAGAATTAACCAAAAATAAATCTGGACCAACAAGATTTCTCCCAGTCCTTAGTCAAATACACAAAAAAACACAATTCACAACTGGTGAACATAACTCACACTGTACAATGAATCAGAAGCCAAAAATATGGATATAGAAGATTCCAACAACCATGATCAACATATCTGAACCACACAAACATAGGAGCAAATCCTGGAGCAAAACCTGGAGCAACCACTGAACACCTGCAATCTTTCTTCATTACAATTTTCTCAATATCGTCAACATATATAACAAATAACCTGCATCCATGACATCAATGACAACAATAACTAGTTGATAACTAGTTAACCAGTCGAAATCAATGACAACACCTTCATTCTTGCGACAAATAGGTCCATATTCTGCCTTCTGTAACTCACAATCAAAACTGCTTTTCTCTAAACCCTATGTCATCATGATTTCAACCTCAATGAAACCCTAACTACAATCTTGACTATGTAGGGTTTGGATTTCATTGCCTTGTTATTTACTACCATTCCCTTCCACATAGAAAATTGTCTCTTGAAGGTTACACTATTAATACTCATGTTACTTTAAAGAGCTTTTGCAATCTCAATACAAACATATCATGTGAAACCTCAAATGGAGCAAGAAGAAATGGATACACCCAACACTCATCACAAGACCAAACAAAATAGGTAAAATGCCAAGGAACAAAACACAAGTTAGTAAGAATGAATTATGTACTTTAGATTTGACTGCCACTCTTTTATAATCTCACGAGGATTGCAATCACTACTGATAAAACATTGTCATCAAATAAACTTATTGCCCCTTGAAAGAATGATGAGTGCATTTGATTAAACATTGAGACATGAAACCTTGCTTTTGCTTCTTATTTTCCAATTGTTCCCAAAGTATGACTATCCTTGTTGATGTAGTGTCCTTTACTCTTAAATGAGGACTAAAATGAGAGCTAAAACAAATGATTATGCCCTGAACACTACTCACTTTCAGTCATGAACATGCTTATGGAGATTATTAATTTGATGTACAATTGAAACCCTATGGAAAGTCCTAAATTCATGGATGATACTTGATCCTTGGTTTGACCATTGTTCCTCATTCCAAAGATCTTCACACCTTGATCTTGATACAAGCTTTGGATGATTTCATGAAATTGCCACTATACTAGTGTTGCACTTAACCACTGTGAAGAATGCATTTCCCTTCATTGTTACTACATTATTCAATGGAATTTTATGAAGGAACTACCCCACCATTTCTTCAAGGCTCAAGCACTGTCCAAGGTTAACCCATTGTCATTTGATCAATAATTCAAGCATGTGGCATCTCATGGATGCCCTGACTTTGCACTATGAGACATCACTTGCATTCTGCTTCATGATACTATTGACAATGATGTTAGTCGCACACCAACAGTGTAGATAAATCCTCATAGACACACTGTGAGAACCTATCTTTACTTGAAATATTGTATTGGGACAACCTAAATCTTAGGCTAACTCAGCTTAATCCCAAGGATTGTTTATGTCAAGTCTTGATTGTACAAGGTTTGCATCAGGGTTCATTGTGATAATGCTATTAATCACGAGGGGTAAATAGTTCTTCGGTCTAAGGTTCTCAAAGGAATCATAAATATAAGCAAAATATAATCTCAGTCCAGTCGTTTAACAATTTCATGAAATTGGAAAATTTGCAATAACATTTCATGAACTCCAAATAACTTGCATTAATCCAAGTAGATTTAGCTTTAAGCATTCAACAATATCATCAATAAAAATCCATGCATTCATCTCTTTTTTTGAAACATTTTTTGAAATTTAAGCATTTATTCTAAAATAAAACATAATAAATTACTGAAAAAGTAAAATTTCTCCCAAGTATTATCCATGCATGCCTCAAGAAATAACCAAACCAGAGCAAACCATTCCATATGTCACCAGATTCCTTCATAGCTAGGAAGAGAATGATGCAAGATTTTAAAGAGGGGGATTATTTTCCACCAGATAGTGTCAATATGCACCCTTAAATGGTGCAACACATAGTCTTATCCGATAGGAACAAACAATCAACTATGTAAGATTTCATATCAAGAGATAGCTTTCAAATTAGCTCTAATATTGAAAATAAAATGACTTTTATTATTTTATAAAGACAACGGGAATTATTTTTTCTATTGGCTGACATAAAAAACCCTATTTTGTAACCAACATAAGTCTTGATAAAATGACTAAGGGTTAGGGTTTCCATTGATATTGTATTGTAGAATTTGTAGTGGTATTGAGTTGTAAGGATTACTAGTTGTAATTAGTTCAATTTACTAGATAATAATATTGGACTCTTTGTTGGTGGATGTAGCCTGAGTTTGGGTGAACCACATTAAAAATTCTCTCGCTATTATTATTTATGTTGTTTTTATCATCTATTTAATCTTTATTTGCATTTAATTGATATTTTCTGCATGCAATTCCTAACACGAGTTCATTTGGTAGTACGCTTTGGACTCCACAAAAGTTTCCTTGAGGACTAGGCACAAGTTTGATTTGGTAGTCAGAGTCCTGAGAAAGAAAACCTTCCTGAGTCTCTGGGTTGTAATTAGACAAAGGAAGCCATTCTAGCAGTGAACACAAGTCAAGCAGATGGGAGTATCCATGTCCTAGAAGCAAGAAAACACAAGTAGAGTAGAAAAGCAAGAAAATTAAAAGAAAAAGAAGTGAAGAATTCAAAGGAGAAGTGTAGAATTTATAGAAAGCTATGAGAAATCTATGGTACATAGTTTCTTGGATAGAAATCTTGGGAAATGCAAGTTAAGGTCGAAACAAGAAACTTTTCTCCAGGGTTAAATGTTAAATCAAATAATTTTTTCACAAAATTGGTGGTCATTTCTTGAAAGTTTTCCAATACGAAGATCATGAATCAAGCAAATTGAAGATTTCAAAATTTAATGGTGGTCATTTCAGTGTATTTTATCAATCTGTATTAATCATGAAGATGTCCATGTGTGCATTGTAGAATGGAAAATTAAGTTGGTGAGGTGGCACACATCGGCATGTGGAGAAATTAAAAGAAGTAATGTGTGCGTGTTAAGGCATGCAAATTAAATGTAGAGTAGTATGGTCAAACTTAAGTGTAATCATGACAATTCTAATGCATTAATATTAGTACCGTGCTGAAAAATCAAAAGTGCCAGCCAAGTTTATTTTAGTGGTTGCCATAAAATTTAAAATGGAAGGGTGGTAGCCGATATTTCTAAATTTAGAATTATTTTGGTGATTGGATTATTTTCTGCTAAATTTTAACTTATGCATTTTTTTTGGATATATAGCGAATTGCATTTAGCTGGAAAGTCACACCTACAAGGAATAATTAAATGATTTTTTGGGAATTGGTGAAACAATGAAGGGATTTGTATTGAATGAAAAATAAAAAGGTAACCTTCATTACCACTGTAATTCCCAACCTAATAGTGGGCTTCATTGCTTGCAAGTTGAAGCATATGAGCTTACAAAGAAATATCAAAAGAAAAAAAGAAAAAAATGAATATCAAAGAAATATCAAAAGAGAAAATTCAACTCTTTAGGCTATCCAAATATCTCTACCAAGGCTATGGATTCCTGACTGGAAGTAGAGCTATGTTTGGGGGAATTACAAAGATAACCTTGTCGGGGCTATAGACACTTGACTGGTAGAAAGGCTCTATCCAAGGTTGGATTTGGAGGATTACTAAATTATGTAGTTCAATGTCAATGAACTAGTTTTCTCACCAAGTTCTAGAGATTGGAATCAATCAAAGCACACACTAATATTTTCCAGAGCAATTTTAAAATATTTATGCCAGAATTCAGGTAAAGGTAAGGAGTTATTGTTGGAAAATATGTATAAGTTATAATTTATAGTGGGTGATCTGATCCCAAATTTCTTTTAAATTTGGTTTTATTGGTTGCAAGTTGTTGTGTGGTCTCACAACACTTCCCAAGACTATAAGACTTAGGGACCCAAGTGAAAAATTAATGCTTATGGTAGGTGTTGGTTAGCAGAAAGGATATCGAAAGTTAAAGTTAAGAGGAAGTCTTTTGGAGTAATTCGTGATTCAAATGTACTGGGTACTGAGTACCGGTATCAAAAGGCCAAAGTGGTTGAAATGTTAATGCAAGGTTTGGTAAGTGTTCCTATCCGAAAGTGAAGGTTTAGGAAATGTGAAGGTTCTGGTAATAACTGGGGTCCGAGAGTTAGGTTCCAGTAAAAGATGAAGTTGTTGGGTACTGGGTACCGGGTAACAATGCATGTTTAAAAGTTAATTGTTTAAGTTGGACTAGGAGTTCAAAATGTTTGGTAACCCGTCTAAAAGGATAATTACGCGAGAATGCATTTAAAAAGTGTGATATTTATGATTTGTTCTAAAATGATGATTTATTAATGATGGTTTTATTTTCATGAGAGTTTAATTATTTTATAAAGGCTTTGAGAGTTATTTTTTCTATTGGCTGACATAAAAAAACCCTATTTTGTAACTGACATAAGTCTTGATAAAACAACTAAGGGTTAGAGTTTTTGTTGATATTGTATTGTAGCATTTGTAGCGGTATTGAGTTGCAAGGATTACTAGTTGTAATCGGTTCGATTTGCTGGATAATAATATTGGACTCTCTGTTGGTGGATGTAGCCCGAGTTTGCGTGAACCACGTTAAAAATTATCTCTCGCTGTTATTATTTCTATATTTTTCATTCCTCTATTTAATCTTTATTTGCATTTAATTGATATTTTCTGCATGTAATTCCTAACACGAGTTGGGAGTTATTTTTTCTATTGGCCCCTTGAGCATGTCTTGGGGGCACTACCCCTAAACCCTTATTGAATAATTTTGGGGGAAACCATGCTGATAAAAATGTGGAAAAGTTAACCTTTGAGTTTGATTAGGCTCTATATAACAACTCAGACTTGGATTCACAGTTCGTAGCCTGGCTTTTGGACCTTGGCCTTTCTGTTGTTGAAGTTCGTGAAGCTATAGAGATGATAGTGCAACCTGAATTTCTAGGGAATTTGGACTATGTCCTTTTTGTCACTCACTTGACTGTTGGAATTTCATCTATTGATGATATTCCTCTATTTCTGGAACAAGGGGAATTAATTCCCATCTGACCCTTCCTAATTGATCTACACACCCCTGACCTTGATACTCATAGGGACAATGCTTACCTAGGGTATACTGCCCTCATGGATGAAGCATCCCAAATTGAATGACTAGCTTCCCACTGCTCTAAGCTTAGCTCCCTTTTTTCTCCTTTTATGACGATAAATTTTGTATTTCCATGTACATATGGGATATTATGAAAAATATTTTTTTTTGTAAATTAAGTGTGTATTTACTTTGCATGGTTTTATCTTTTCAAATTTACAATGGAATGTTTTAAGAAAATTTCAATTCATTCTCATGTGTTTTAAATTAAGTAAAATTCATTAATGTTGGGAACAAACTAGAAAGAAAAAACAAACCCTATGAAAGCAAATTAACCTAACTAACTAAAATTTACCCTAATCAGGCGATTAACGCTAACTAAGCAATTTACTTTAATTTCTATTACTATCTTCATGGTGTTTTTTGTATGAATTAAAGTAGGTCTTTAAATTCACTTGAATACTTTTCAATTTATATCCTACTGTAACAATGAATTATCTTAACTTTTCTCCATTTAACAAATGTAAACTCATATACATATTTACCAATGAATTGGCTCCTATGTATGAAAATGACCTCATTAAAGTTCGATTGCACAAACCTTTGTTGGCTTCTCCATAATCTACCTTCTTCCAGTCCTAGTTCATGGTTTTCTATTTCGCTTTGTTTTGCTCCATGAATGGCTATACTCATTTCTTGATTCACTTACTCTCCAAGGTCCTTTTGATTCTTGTCCCCGTCTGTTACCTCAATATCACTATGCATTTCATTAGAACAAGCATTGACACAATTTATACTATCATCAAAAAGAGAGAAAGCAAAAACTTGATACTTTGTTCTTTGTATAAAATCAAGAATTTCTTCCCTTTAGATCATGGATTCATGGTTAAGGGAAAAAAGAACATGTCTCCTACTTGTTTTCCCCACTCTTTCTCTTCATTGTTACTTTCCATGCATGAGAAGATTAGTGACTCGTCATTTTCACGTTCATGCTTTTGACATGTTGTTTCTAAGTCTTGATGAATTTGCCTCTTTTCCTACAAAATTTTAGGAATTTCCTCATGACAATTACAATTAGTGGATTCATTTGATTTAATAGTTAATTTTCCAATATTTCTAGTTTTGCTAGAGTTAGGCACTTTCTCAAAATTTAAACTTCTTACCAGTAATGGTTCCTTTCTTCTAGCAGTAAAGACGCTTCTATTAACAAAATAACATTATAAGTGGCCAAACTCACCCTAGTTAAAAAAAATTCACAATCAATTTCACCATGATTAGTTGTATCATGAATTATACACTTAGTGATCCTACCAAAGGTGAACAAACTCAAAGGATAAAGCCTTTGGTTAAGGATTTTCTAGAGCTTATCAATGCCCATTTTACTTTACATTACCAACTTGCTTATAATTTTTCCTCACAAGCAGCTTTCCAACCCATAACCGAGAAAATAATACCGACTTTAGATAAAACCTAGAGGTTCCCTCCTTCTAGAGCCATTTCCTATTGATGATGATGTTAGTGACACACCAACAATGTAGATAAATCCTCACAAAAATAGTGCAAGAACCTATCTTTAGTTGAAAAATTGTACCGGGACAACCTAAATCTTAGGCTAACTCAGCTTAATTGCAAGTCTCATTTATATCAGGTCTTGAAGTCCTGTACTAGGTTCACATCAGGGTTCATTGTGATAATGTTGTTAATCATGAGGGGTAAACATTTCTTCGGTCTCAGGTTCTCAAAGGAATCATAAAGATAAGAAAAAGATAATCTCGGTCTAGTCATTTAACAATTTCATGAACTCCAAATAACTTACATTAATCCAAGTAGATTTAGCTTTAAGCATTCAACAATATTATGGAATCAAAATATTTGCAATAAAACTCCATGCATTCATCTATTTTTTGAAACATTTTTGAAATTTAAGCATCTATTCTAAAATAAAGCATAACAAATAACTAAAAAATTAAAATTTCTCCTAGGTATTATCCACGCATGCCTCAAGAAATAACCAAACTAGAGCAAACCATTCCATATGTCACTAGATTTCTTCATAGCTAGGCACAAAATGATTCAAGATTTTAAAGAGAGGGGGATTATTTTCCACCAGATAGTGTCAGTATGCACCCTTAAATGGTGCAACACATAGTCTTGTCTGATAGGAACAAACAATCAACTACATAAGATTTCATATCAGGAGATAGCTTTCAAATTGGCTCTGATATTGATTAACTTCTAATGAAACATACAAGTTTTTAATCTGGAATGGAACAAAAAATAGGAAAAAGAACAAAACTTGAAAAAGTTTTGGTTCTCTGACATCCAAAAATTATGAGCTTAACTTAAAATGAAACATCTCTAAACCTTTTATACAAACAAGACAGTCAAGAAATTCAACCAATACATGAGAGGGAATCCAAGGGATGAATCACACCAAGGCATGTGGAATATGAAACTGGCAAGAGAATTGCTAAATAATTCAACAAATGTCAACCTTCTTCAACACTTTAAAATATTTTGGGATCATCTTTAAAGTATAGTTAGGATATTAACTTGGAGCCAAGTATATTTGTCAAACAAAATTGTAAGAACTTCCTTTTTCAACTATTCAGAATAACTAGGTGGAATTGGACATAGATATCCTACTCCACCAACACTTTGTTCTTACACTCAGGTTCTACCTTGAGCTTGAAACTCTTGGAAACAAGTCACACCAAAGTTTGGCACACTCTTTCGTTGCATTCGTAATACAAAGATTCCCAGTATTACAACATCACAAACTCTTTCACATAAATTCCCGAAGTGTATAGCCCAACTTGGCTATGCCACTACTCGCGATCCAAATTTTCCTGACCTTCCATACCTGAATACTGCATCACAATCTATTTCTCTTGCAAATAAAAATTCCATATATTAATCCCTTTCTAAAAAATTCATAAAACTCTCATGAAAATAAAACCATCATTTTAGAACAAATCATAAATATTAGGCTTTTAAAATGCATTCTCGTGTAATTATCCTTTTAGGTGGGTTACTAGACATTTTGAACTCCTGTTCCAACTTAAACAATTAACTTTTAAACATGCATTGCTACTCGATACTCGATACTTGACTACTTCAGCTTTTACCAGAACTTGACTCCCAGACCTCGATTATTACCACAACCTTCACATTTCCCAGACCTTCACTTCTGGACTAGAACACTTACCAAAATTTGTGTTAGCTTTTCAACCACTCCGGCCTTCTAATACCTGGTACCCAGTACATTTGAATCAAAAATTACTCCAAAATACTTCCTCTTAACTTTAACTTCCGATGATCCTTTATACTAACCAACACCTGCCATAAGCATTAATTTTTCACTTAGGTCCCCAAGTCTTACAGTCTTGGGGCGTGTTGTGATACCACACAACATGTACTATGACTGTGCTTAGGACAAGAATCTTGTTTTTAATCCCCTCCTACTGCCTTTTGATGTACATGGATTATGATATTATGGTTGCCATCCACCATGCATTGTATTTAATATCATGAAGAATGTTTTACTTTGTTGCCACATAGGTGCTCTTGATAACAAATCTTTTCCTTCTCAAAAAATGATGTCCTAGAAATCAGTGCTTCTTTGAATCCCTGGCATTGTAGCTTAAATGTCAAAGAAACCCTAGTTGTTATTTTGGTTGTATTTCCAATTATTAAACCCAATCCCATGCATTGGATCTCTGTGAATCCATTTCAAATTACTATGATAAGAGAGGCAAAGGAAAATAGGACTCGGTAATATGTCATGATCCAAGTGATCATACTCAAAAATTCCAAACACAAACATGGTGACTGATGGCTACTTTTAAAACCTAACCTACCCTTGAATATGAGACTGTCTCAGTAATCTCATTATGCTTTGACAATACAGTCATGTGTAACCAGGTCTATGAAAAGATCATGACATGCAACATGAACTAGCTCTAGCTTCTCAAATGATACATCACTATATTTTATACTATCACAACACGATTAAGGGCATGTCTCTATTGAGTTTGGAGGCACCAGATCTTCCTGGTGTATGGAATCATACCTTCATTAAAATTATTGCCTTTGCATGCATAACATGACTATGAAATCTTTATCTCTTTGCTTAATTCAAGGCTTGAACATACAAGAAACCTTAAGGGTTAGATCTACACTGGCTTCCATCTGCCACCTATTGAGAAAATGCTCACACACTAGACTACAAATTTTCTAGATTTGATTGTGAGTTTATTTTGCATCCAAAATAAACTCACACAATCAAATCCAAAAAAGTTGTAGTCTAATCTCTATGGATTGTGGAAATATGCTACAATATGCTCACATATTGTTGACGACAATCACATTAATCTTCCTTGATTGACCATGGAAACCATTAAACTACATATTGCTCACTATATAGCAAAATATCCCTAAGGATTTCACTTTACATTGTGCTTGCCCCTATCATAATCATGAAGATGATCATTTCAAACTCTGAGATTGCCCAAATTCTCAACATTCTCTAAGAACTTATTGTTCTCTTGCTCTCATGATAGTGAGGGATCATCTTTGACTTGAAATGTTATTATCACCTAGATATTGTTTATGTTGATGGTGACATTCACATATATGTTCTCAAACAAAACAACACCATCTATGCTCATGTCCACTACAACATCATTAACCCTCATAGTGACTTGCTTCTCATTCACTGGTAAAGATATTATATTTGAACATTTTGTTGCACATTTACAATAATCTCCATTTTTTATCATTGTTTCCTCATGAAAAATGACACAATGGATTAAATAGAAATGAAGTAAAACCACTATCCCTAGTACAAAACCATTATTTCCTTGCTACATTCTTGAAACCCTATGTTTCAAGACTTAATGCCTTGAAAACACTAACAAATGGTTACGTTTGCAAGGATTTTGAGTATGAAAACTCCCTTAAAACTTATTGTTGCTTCACCTTATTCAAAAAAGAGAAACTAGAGTCAGTCTATTAACATGAAGAAGCATCCTTAGACACAAATATCAAACCCTAGCCCACATTTATAAAGGAAAGAGCCTCCAAACAAATGTAAAAAACCCTCAAATGCAAGAATGAAGGCAAGAAGTCCCTTTTTTGCTTTCTGCAACTCATAAAAGAAGCAAAAAAACACCAAGGGGATGGAAAAATGTAGAAAAGAGGCAAAGGAGGCAACCAACCTTTCAAATAAAGGTTGAAAATGATTAGAAATGTTGCCATGAAGCTGCTCCATGATTTTAGCTAGGTGAAACTCAGATAACTACCCAAAAACATTACAACCTTCCTCTAAAAAGTAGTAAACAATAGTAACTACATCCATTAAGGAATGAAAGAAGCAGCAACAAAAGTTTCCCTTCTCAAAAATTTGAGTCTTTCCTTCAAGAGCTCATGTGTTTCCAGCCTTTTTTTCCAAAAACAAGTGAAAACTCCTTACATACATGGAAACCCACACAAGTTTCCCTCGTTTGATCAAAAAGAAAGTTTTTAACTTCATCCACTTGCCCAAATTCATGTGGATTTCAAGGGAATAAGATTCTAAAAGGCATAAAATTCCTCTTATAATGTTTTTTCATAAAATTATCACCCCTTTTTACTTTTGCAATGTACATCCTAAGACTTAAAAACCCATAAAACATGAAATGGGTTAAATGAAATAAAATTCAATATAAAACCCATTGACTATAAAAACCTAGGGGTTTATGACCAAATGACTTAAACTTGGGAAACTTGAAAACTTTGCAAAAATGGAATACTTTATGACACCATAAGATAATGATAAGAATTTGTAAAATAAAAATTAGGCTCAAACCTGATTTGGATTACAACATGTATGATAAGAAGTGATAAAGAAACATAAGATAATGAATAAAAATGTAAAGAACATGTATAAGGACTTGGCATACCTTAAGATCCAAGACTATATTGGAGAACCTACCCAATTATGTGTCATTTGTTTTTCTTCTTGAATCAAACTCAACAATTTGAGCTTTTCATGAACTTGCTTCCTTTTCAAAATTCAATTCTATATAACTCTAATAGAATTACTAAAAACTATAGAATCAAAAAATCTAATATTAAATTATAACAATTCAATCATAATTAACATTACAACACTACAAACATGAAAATGTGAGTTCATATAATCAAATCTGAAGTAAAAACTTTGTTATTTCCTCCTTCCTAAGTTGGAAAACTAGAAAAAGGTGATGCAAAGATGGTGCAATGTTTAAAAATTGCATTTGTTTTCCCCAACACCATGAAAAAGCTTTTTTTTGTTGAATCTCGTGCAGAAGCAGGGAAATAACAGACGAGTGTCCTACCTTTTTTGCCATTTTTAGAGCAAGATAAAATGTGTTTGCATTTTGGCTTGCTCTTAAAATCGCTAAATTTCAACTTTTTCAAAGAACACTCACGTTTGGAAAAAGTTGATTTTGTAAAGGTTTTCTAACTCTTATCATGTGTTAATAGGGGTTTGGGTTGAGGTACATCTATGAGACCTTTCTTCGAGCAATTATGACATCTTGTAAGTGCTATGTATGTCTCATTTTGTGTGCGATATAAAGTTTCACCACAATTCCCTATATGCTCAAGCCTATACATTAATCCTCAACCCTCATCCCTATACCTTAAATCCTAAACCCTAAACACTATACCCTATACCCTACAACCTCAACCCTCAACCATTATCCCTATACCCTAAACCCTCAAACCTAATCCCTATACCCTAAACCCTCAACCCTTAAACCCTAATCCCTCATACCTAAACCCTAATCCCTATCCCTAAACCATCAACCCTTAACCCTTTAAAACTCTCAACCCCCAACCTCTACCCATACATTAAACCTCAACTGTGAAACCCTAACTTATGCAATTCTCAACCTCTACCCTATACATTAAACCTCAACCCTAATACCTCAACCCTATACCTTAAAACCATTAATACCACCAACCTCAACCCCAAAACCTCTCAACCTCTTAAACCCTTAATCCCTCAACCCTCAACTATAAACCTTCTACCCTATACATTATACCATAAACCCTAATCCCTCAACCTTATATCTTAAACTCTAAACCATCAACCCTTGACCCTAATCCCTCAACATTCAACCCTTAAACCATAATCCCTCAACCCTCAATCCTCAATCCTCAACCCTCAACCCTCAACCCTCAACCCTCAACCCTCAACCCTAATCCCTCAACCCGATACAGTAAACCCTTAAACCCTTAATCCCTCAACCCTCAACCCTCAACTATAAACCCTCTACCCTATACATTATACCCTCAACCCTAATCCCTTAAACCTATACCCTAAACCCTATACCATCAACACTCATCCCTAAACCCTCTATCCTATACATTAAACCCTCAACCCTAATACCTAAACCCTCAACCCTCAACCCCATATGATTAAACCCTCAACTCTAAACCTCAAATCCCTCTAACCTCTAAACCCCTGCAAACCTTAAACCTCAACCCTCTACCCCTATAAATTAAACCCCAACCCTAACTTATCAACCTTTTATACCTTAAAACTTAACTTCAACCTCAACCTTGAACCCCTTAATGCCTCCAAAACCTCAACCCCACTGTCCCTCTACCCCATACATTAGACCCTCAACCCTATACCTAAACCCTAAAACCTCAACCCTAAACCCTTAAACCCTAATCCCTCAACCCTTAAACCCTATACCCTATACATTAAACCCTCAACCCTAAACCCTAATCCATATAACCTAAACCCTCAACCCTAATCCCTGAACCCTTAACCCTAAACCCTTAACCCTCAAACTTTAATTCTTCAACCCTCAAACCTCAACCCTTAAACCCTCAACCCTTAACCCTCAACCCTCAACCCTCAACCCTCAACCCTATACCTTAAACCATAATCCCTCAACCGTCAACCCTTAAACCTTAATCCCTCAAACCTCAACCCTAATCCCTATCCCTAAACCCTCAACCCTCAAACTTCAATCATGAACCCTCAACTGTAAACCCTCTACCCTATACATTAAACCTTAAACCCGCAAACCTCAACCCCAATCACTTAACCCTCAATCCTTAAACCCTCAACCCTAATCCCTAATCCCTCAACCCTATATCTTAAACCTTAATCTCTTAACCCTCAACCCTTAAACCATAAACACTTAAACCCTAAAACCTTAAACCTTAAACCCTAAACCATTTAACCCTAAACCCTTAAACCCTAATCCCTTAATCTCACCTTAAAACTCATCCCAAACCTAAACCCTCAACCCTCAACCCTTAAACCTTAAACCCTAAACCCTATCCCTAAACCCTCAACCCTCAACAATATACCTTAAACCCTAATCCCTAAACCCTCAACCCTTAAACCCTAATCCCTCAACCATAATCCCTTAAACCATAAACCCTAAACCCTCAACCCTTAAACCCTAAACCCTCAACCCTCAACCCTTAAAACCTTATCCCTTAAAATCTCATCCCTAAACCCTCAAACCTTAACCCTAATCCCTCAATCCTCAACCCTTAAACCCTAAAACCTAAATCATCAATCATCAACCATTAAACCCTAAAACCTACACCCTACTACCTCAACCCTCAACCCTATACTTAATCCCTAATTTTCCAACCCAATATCTTAAACCCTAATGGACCTATACCCTACACACTTAACCTTGGACACTCAACCCTGAACATTATCCCTCAACCCTATACTTATGACATAAACCCTCAAACCTCATCCCTATGCCTTATACCCTCAACCTTAAACCTTGAACCCTAAACCTTAGACACTCAACCTCAAACATTATCCCTTAGCTATAAACCCTCAACCCTCAACTCTATACTTAAGCCCTAATCCCTCAATCCTCAACCCTATACCTTAAACCTTGAACCCTACAACCTCAACCCTCATCCCTATACCATATAACCTCACCCTTATACCCTAAACCTTGAATATCATCCCTCAACCCTATACTCAAAACCCTAAGCCATACACTCTCAACCCTTCACCCTATGCCTTATACCCTCAATCTATACCGTAAACCCTAAACCCCATATCCTAAACCCTAATCCCTATACCTTACACACTTAATCTTATACACTCAACAGGCTAAATATTATCCCTCAATTGTAAACCCTCAACCCATACCCTATACCCTCAACCTATAACTTAAGCCCTAATCCCTCAACCCTCAACCCTATACCTTAAACCCTAAACCATACAACTGCAACCCTCATCTCTATACCCTATACCCTCACCCTTTTATACCCTAAACCCAAAACACTTACATACATACATACATACAAGCATACACACATACATACATACAAGCATACACACATACATATATACATGCATACATACATGCATGCATGCATACATACATACATACAAGCATACATACATACATACATACAAGCATTCATTCATTCATATATACATATAAGCATACATACATACATACATACATGCATATATACATACATACATACATACATACATACATACATACATACATGCATACATACATACATACATATACATTTAAGCACACAAGCATACATACATACATACAAACATACATACATACAAATATATACAAACATACATACATCAAACATACATTTAACAAACTTGCACAAAAACAATTTCAAGCAAGACATAATACGAGCACGTTATAACACACTCGTGCTATGCCTTGCTTTGGGAAACATAAAGCAATACAAAGAAAAAATAAGTAAAATGTAAGGAAAGACATAACATGAGCACGTTATAACGTGCTTGCGTTATGTCTTGCTTTGGGAATCCCTAGGCCTTTGGCTTGGATTTTCTTTGGATTTCCAATGCGAAGGCTTGGAGTACCTTCCCAATGTCCAAAGACATGCTTTTTCATATTCTACAAAATTTCACATAATCTCATTCAAGCTAACCATCAGGTTTGCATGTGTTTTGAAAGGTTGAGTAAATCAAACACCTAGGTAATGTTAGACTCTCTCTTAGCTATTTAATGATGCAATTTTTTTTGCATTTTGACTATGTTAAGGCTTTCATCTCTAATTTCTTTTGTTTGTGTGTTTATTTTTTTGTCAAAAACTAATGTTTGGTATTTTTTACTTTATTTTTTAACATTCATTGAAATTTCAAATAAATTACATTTTTATAAACTAGAATCCATTCTACACATATTAAAAAATATATATTTTTGAATAGTTTTTAAAAATTATAGGGGTAGCACGGCCAAATTTATGTTTTTTAGGATGTGTCCACTTTGAAAATTAGTAAAAAATAATAAATTCATTAAAAAATTATCACAAAAATTAGGCATAAACTACATGATGTTAGCTAATTTTTCACCTAAGTGATTTTAAAATACCAAAAAAAGTTAACCTTTTGAGGGAGCCACCTATGTTATGTTTTTTTGACAAAAAAAAAACCAATTTTTGTGGCTCCCTTTTTTGAACCCCTTAATATCTACCATTTAAAAAAATAGTAGTTTAGAAAGTAGAATCAGAGCAATATGATCCTTGTTTTTGTTGCATCTTAAAATTTTGAGTGTAATTATCCTCAATTTCTCATCCAGGGTCAGTATTTCCTAATTTTAGAAAAAAGGTGGCCACGTAAGACTCCATTTTGGCCCTTCATCTTTGTGCACTTACCCGATGATGTATTATGTGTTTAAAGGATTAGCTCAAAAGAAAAGGTTGCAAGTAAGCATGTGTTGCATGATACCATCATATGGAAGACAATTATGTCATTATGACCCAGTATGTTGTAAGGAGCATTATAGATGCAAAAAAAATGATAGCACATATATGAAAGAATGAAAGTATGCACAAATAATAAATATACAAGTAAGGTTTTACCCCTAGTCAAGCTAAAGATCAATGATAGATTGGTGATGATGATAACATTATTCACATGGGAACGATATCTCCCAATAACAATGCAAGGATTAGGAATGATATATCTCAATAATTATGTCTTAATTAGAATTTATCAAGGTTTATAATGAGGCTAGAAACAAAACCAATATATGCTTTTAGATTATGCACTAGATTGCTTGGAAAGATTGGCATGGATTGGAATTCCTTGCATTTGAATGGACTACACTGGCATAGCTAGGGATTTGTTACATAGGATTGCATATGGGTAGTCAATTTCTTGAAACCGATGATAAGGAAAAACCAAGTCTAGTGACAAGGATGAAATGGTCAAGGGATTGCTTAGATAGTGGATGGGAGGGATGGTGGGTTGGATTGATATATGTAAGGGTTCAAATGGGTGTTTGAAAGGTTCAAAATATGACCTGCAAGGATTACATTACATAGGAATAGCATGCTCCACTTTAGATACACCACTCATGATGATGCAATGTAATGTTTGTGATAACATGTGGTAAGACTTGGTGAAAAATATCAAGTACATCAAGAAATTTCCAAAGCCTATTTTAATATTGCATCCCTTCCCTTATCAAAGTCAAAAGTACAAAGGGATGATGGATTGGATATGATGAAATAGACATGTAGATATAATGGATTGTTATTAATGGGGTTCCTAGGCTAGATTGGATGGGAGAAGCTTATATTAGAAATCTTAAATCAATTGAATAACCCAAGGAAAATTTTAAGAGAAAATCAAAGTTACATAAACTGAAAAATCATATGATGCAAACTAGAACTTTGAGAGATTATGCAATATCAAGTTGAAATAATTGCATTAAGATCTTCCAAGATGAAAAATACAAGTCAGGTACTGAGTTTATATAAAAATAAGGAGAGGATGGAGGTGAAAAATAAACTAATAGAAATTGACCACCAATAACAACCAATATTAAATAAAGTGATGGAAAAGTAAATACTCCACCCTTAAAGGATGAAGACAACTCATCACTTTATCTCTTAGTTATTAAATGAGAAACTCACTTTATTATCCTAAGAAAGCTTAATAAATGTGTAGAAAAAACCTATAACTAAGGAAAAATAAATTATCCCACTGTAAAAATAAAAACCTACACTAACACCCCCCTTAAGCACATATGAGGAGGATGTAAAAGATTATGGGTCCCAAAAAATGAGACCATGTTAGGTACCAATGTACATATCAAATTCCCCCCAAAGAAGAAGAAGCCCTTGACAAATAGAGAGCGAACACCCTCCAAAATAGAGAGAGAATAAGAGAAGGAATAAGTAGCCCCCCAAAGAGATCCAATTGTAGATGCTCAAAATTGGATGCAAAAGATAGTTCATGATCGTCGAACAAAATTCCTCCCTATGGGAAGAAACAAAACCAAAGGTGTGTACAATCTATCTCCCAAGTCTTGAAAGGAATTTATGTAGGAAGAAAGTGCAAAATATATGAAGTCTTTGAACTTAACTCAAGTGTTCCTATGTCAATGGTGAAGTTTGCCACAATCAAATAAGATGTCCTAGGCCACACTACTAAAAATGACAAATCATAATCTCCTAGAGAATAATGTAGAACATAATTCAAAGACAGTGATGGTTTGATAACAGTTGTGCAATGAATGTCATAAAAGAGGAGAGATAACCCCTCATATGTGTCCTCCAAATATGAAATGAAACACTCCACAAACAAGTTTGAAATACCTATTAATAATTTATCCCACAAAGTTGTATTTGAAAGACTATGTATATCTTGTTGCAAGAAGTCATTAGAGGCTTTCGAAGAAGCAACACTAGACTTTGTAGTAGCAATATATGCAAGGAAAAAAGAGTCTAGTCCTAAAAGAGAATGCACATTTCCTCAATAGTGTCATCTAGATCTATAATGAGGAGTCACTCTACAAAAAAACAAGAGATGTCTGGTAGAAATTGATCCCAATGGACTAAATCCAAATGACATAAATGATCCTACTCCAATGAATCATTGGAGGCTCTCAAAGAAGCATCTCTAGAATTTGAAGTAGCAACAGGTATGATTGATGGGTGTCAATGAATTGGTTATCCACAAAAGATGTGTCCTCACAAGATGGGAAACATAAGTCTCAGTATCATCCACAATAACCTGGTTATCCAAAAAAATATCACTTTTAGATGAAGATTCAATGTCTCCATACAACTGTTGGATGATGGTCCAAGTAGTGAAAAGGCACTCAGTGTGCGAGCTATGCGATGTAGAGTATCCTAAAAAATAGTAAAACATATTAGTCCATAGACCATGTCATTATTTTTAAACCATGCATGGGTATGTGTAGGATCATCATGGAAAATCATGGGCCCTTAAGTGGCAAAAAATTTAGAAAAATCAGAGTTAGGCAACTTGACATAAAAATTTGAATAAGTTATCTATATTATTTCAAAAATATGTAAGAATAGAATCTGTAGAAAATTGAATGTAGTTTCTAAACTACTATTAGGTTTATTTAAAATAAATAAATTCATTTGGTGAAAAATTCTTAAAATTTCAATGTAGTAGTACTTAAATTTAAGGGAAAAATAAGTAGGTGCTCATTCGACCACCCTAACCACAATAAAATGATAATATTTTTTATAATTTTAGATATAAGTAGAGGACTCATGTCCCCGATGTGATGCATTTTTTTATTTTATTTTTCCAAGTAAATAATTAATTATGAATTTTTATTACAACTTTTAAAAATATAAAAAACTCAGATGTCCTAATTCAATCTTAACTTGGTCAAAACTTCATGAAATTCATTTTTTGTTTTTCTAATCCTATAGTATGTGGAGCATAGAATGTGACACATGTTTTGGATTCAAAAAATGTGATACCGTTTGAAAGCTATCGATATTTTTCAATCAGTCTATCAATTAGTACTTTAGTCGCATCCAAATAGAAAACTAATAATAATTATTTATTAAATTCAAAGTAAAAGAATAATTTATATTGGTGGAAAGCTGAGAATTTTAAAACCCTTTTGTTTCATCAATTTTGGGTAAAAAAAAGTCGTCAGCCACATACCCTACACATACCCATCATATCACCACTTTTTGGCCCATCATGATCCTGCACATACTTGCATTCTTTTGATCATAGTCACTTGGCTCAGGAAGAGATAGGGTAGTAGATCCCACTCAAGGTAGTGATTTTTTTCTAGCACAAATACTTCTCTAAAGTTAGCTTGATAATAGAAGGATGAAAATAACGTTTAAGAGACATGATTAACCCCTCATAAATGGAACTTTATCTCAATTCGTGATTACAAATTATCTGTTTAATTCCCAAAGAATGAGTGCAAAAGACAGCAAAAAGGAACACCAATACATTCCACCCTTTTTAGTAGTATAAAAAATCACACCCCTAAATATTATAAGGTTGGAACTTTATAATTTAGTGCGTTTACAAAGCCTTTTCCAAGATACAATGCTCGGTAAGCTCAAAATAACTAAAATTACTAATTCTGATACAAACGAAATATGAGTCAAAATATGGAAAAAATAGCCTTATATCTATGTAGTTCTCTTCACCACCTTTCCAACACCTATTCATTTCTAAAAATTAGAGCATTAAGGTGAAAGTTATGGCATGTTTAAAAAATTAACAACAAAAAACTTCAACTTGAAATATCTAGCAAAAAATGGAAAAATTCTTTTCAATACCTTTGTGGGTGGAAAGTTCTCCTCTCTAGCTTCCTGACAATATTTTGTTTTTGAAAAATAGACATTGTTACAAAAAATTATGATTTTTTTTTAAAATGGTTGAATTTAGCCTATAGTGACGACCCCTTGGTATAATAAAAATTTTGCCAAAAATCAAATTCGTCTAAATTAATAGAAATTTTTTATATGAGGATAGGGGTTTTTAGGCCATTCAAGCATAATGGAAAGGTTTGTTTGGGCCGAGAAAACTCCAATTATTTTTTTTTCACCAAACCTGAGCTTCAAACCCCAGTTTTTAACTATATCAAATAGTGACCAAATTGAGTGAAACAAAAGTTAGATCTAGCTTCTTGCCCCCAAATTTAGGGTGCTTGTATATAACATACTTATGCATGATGGATAAGAACAATTTTTCATCATGATACTTATCCAAGGTGCCATGAGAATGGTTTTCACCATTTGATGAGCTTTCTCTAAGTTACTTTTTTTATTTTTTTATTTTTTTTCAAAATTTGTTTCTTTTTGGATGTTGGGATGAGATGGATATATTTGGATTTAAGATTATTGGATTAGAATTTGGATCTAGAGGATGGGTATTTAGATTTAGGATGCTCAAAATCAAGTGTATGTTTCCATGGTGAGTTGATAGTATCACTTTCTAAATAATTACTTCAAATGGACCACACCAACTATTGTTGCAATTATAGATGTTGGTACAAACCTTGTTGATTACTAAGTTGGATTAAAAAAATGTAAACATAGTAACCTCATAGCTCTTATGTTGTAGGATGCTACTATGGAAAATGGAAGGCAAGTTAGATGGAGGATGGTGGGGATTAGGTTAAAGCTTTATTAAAATAGGTATGATATGCTAGATAATGGACGTGATTATGGAAAATAGGTGGATGGAAGAATGGGATGGAGGAGGCATGAGGAAATGTCATGGGACCCAAGAGAAGAAAGATAAATAGTTTCACACACCATTATGGTCACTGAATCTTTGGATTAGGATGTGGGATTTTGGGTGGTGCATGACATTTTAGATGTTGGGATTGGAGGAGGGAATTTTCATACTACCAATTTTGGGATTTAGGGACCCAAATGAATTTAGAATTTTTAATGTTAGGATGGGGATGTTTGTATTTATATTGAGGGTTTTAGGATTGGGATGGGAGATAGGGATTGTGGGTTTGGGAATGGAGTTAGTTATTGGAGATGTGGATTTAGATGGTCCACTTGGTTTCATTGCTTCTTTTTTATTTGTGACCCACATCATTGTTATTCTTCCTTTTTAATGGTGAGGCTATGTGACCCTTTTGATTTATTTTGATTTTGGATCTAATATTGATTTAGTATTATATGTTGATGTGTTGTGACATGGAAACCCTTATATTCCTTGATCAATATGCTTATGCATCCAAATCAATTCCATAATTGATTTTATATTCACATGGGGAGATTTCATCTTGAAATCCTATGAATTTAGTGACAGCGTCATTATTTTGGAATAATTCCAATAATGTGTTCATTTAGTGAGATGAATGGCCAAGGTTAGTCACAGGGGTATTGGTATCAATGAAAGGATTGGTGTCAAAAAACTCTTGATAGGAGTGAAAAGAGACACCTATTTGGGTGTGGGAATAAGTTTACTTAGGACATGTGGATGTGTTAACAATTATTTTATAATATTTTCCATTAAATATATAGGAAAGACCCTAAAATCCTTGATTTTCTTTGATATGTATGGGCTCAAAGATTCTTTTCTTGTGAAGGCCTAATCCTTGCCTTGACATATCACACTCTAATAGATTTGACTTGTGATGGGATATATGTTACTTTAGAAACACGATGCAACTTTTTTTAATGGGATATGGATTGTTGGTAGTTGTATTTTTCTCAACATGATAAAAATTGGATTAGATAAAGGTGGTGGAACCAAGGTTATAGGATTGTGTTTTAGGGATGGGCTTGATATGGGTGCTTTGATAATAAGAGGATATGGGGTCATGAAAGGGATTAGCTTGGATTATTGGATCTTGATTTAGGTGGGAAAATGTTTAGGCATGCTTTGGAACAAGCTCTTAAAATATTTGGATTTTATTGGATGACACAAGGGGGAGTAACATTTTTCTTTAATAGTGCCACTAGAGATAAATGCACAAATAAAATCTTTGATTTTTTCACATGGATGTGGGAAGGGTCTTTAATATTTATGGATTTTGGATTTGATGAATTTGGTGAAGTTATGAAAAGGTTAAGACTTGTTTTCCCATGTAGACCTAGACTTGTAGGAATATTGATGGAGTTAGGAGGATCTTGGATGTTCTTGATGGGCTTGGGGTTGATGACCATATTATCGATGGTACACTTGAATGGTATTAGATTAGTGGTGTTTTAGTACTCCACAACCTTGCTTGATATTTTTTTCTTAAGTTTATTTACTAGTAGTGGGGAAGATCCATTCAGGTGATGTTGTATGAGGGAGGATTTGATGGGGGATGGTAGGTTTTATGTGATTGATTGGATGTGTTGGATATAAATTTTTTGAAGATGAATGATTTGCGTAGGAGTTGGAGGCCACAATACACTCACATGATGTGGGAATTGAGATATGGATTAGTAAAGAGGGCCTTGGGATAAATAAGTGTTTCCCTTGTGAAAGGTACCATATGGATAAAAAATGGACATGTGATTAGGATTTGCGGAATAGATAGTGCTAGTCGATTCTTGGTCTAGAGTGCTCATGGTTGGTCAATTAAATCTTATAGAAAGCTTTCTCATAACAATTATATCAATCTTATTGGAGGTATACTTGTCTTGATCTACAATACTATCATAATCATCATGTTTAAAAGGATTTTGGTTGGTTATAACAAGGGGACTTGGTAAAATAGAATGGAGTCATGATGTCAAATTTGGGTTTTGAATGATGGGTAGATTTTGGATGATTAAATCATATTTTAACTTTTGAATTCTTGGAATTTACAATTTGATTTGATATCAAAATATTTTGGGTAGATGTTTAGATGGATGGATGAGTTTGTATTCAAGAGTTGAAATGGCCAATTTGGATGGTTATGGATTTTATTGGACTAGGATAAGGCCTAAGACCTTTGAATTGAGCTATATTTGAAGGGTTGGTTGATTTCATGTAGATGTATTGAGGAGGGATGTGATGAGGTTTTAGACATTGAGAGAGTTTGATTGGGATTACCTAGATTTTTGGGTTTTATTTAAATTGACTTGGATTACCTAGGATTTTGGTTTTGGGATGATTTGGACATCAATAAAATTTATTATGATTATGTTGAGTAATTTTTGGTGATGGAATAGAGATCAAGGCCTTATTGAAATAGGATGATGATTTGATTGGGTATGGGTGGGATTGATTTCGATATGGTCTAAGATAGGATAATGTTCTCAAGAAATGTTTGATTGGGATTATATTTATTGGATGGTGATTAATTTTTTAGGTTACTATACTTAAGATAGGTTAGGTTCTTAAAATATTGGCTTCAATGATCATGACCAGGTTTAAGGTCTTGATTTTGATTCTAGTTTGACTTGGGTAGATGTGAATTGGTTTGATTTGATGATTTGGGAGATGCTCATTGTAGTTTATTGTTAGATGTAGTTTGGGACTTTGGTTTTAATTTTATTTACAAATTCACAAATTTTTATTTCTTAATATTCTATTTCATTTCCTTAATTCTTGATAGGGTCTTCTTTCCACAAATAACTTGGTATAATCTAATACTAATTTGTTTACTAATAATGTTATGGTAATTTCTTCCAACACATACTTTAGCATAGTTTCAATAAATTTTTAGCTAGAGAAATGTTTCTAATAAGTCTAATAAATATTAATTCCTTTATATTATAGATGTCTGTAAAGAATGATTAGGTGGACTACTTCAATTTTAGAATTAAACACATTATAAATAATGCTAATCACTTTAATTTTGATAATTAGTATTGCACTTTTTTCCCTACTAAAGTTAACTATCCATATATAATACCATATATTTTAGTTTGATTTCAACAACATCAACTCTAAAAAAATGACACTAGACTCTAAAAATAATTTTATTTGTGATTCTTGGGTCTTGCAAAAAGAAAGCATGTTGTAGGTTGTACATCAATATCGATATTTATAAAATTAGTTATTTAGTATTGCTATTCAAGTTAAACTATTTTTTCCAAAGAAATATAAACCTAAAAACATTTATTTCATTTAAAACAAACATTAAAACATACAATTTTAATTTAAGAGAATATACATTCTCTAATTATCTTAAATAATTAATACTATTTAAAAAACTTCCTTATCTCTTTAAACTCTTTTATCAAATTTTCGAGAATTAATACTTTTTTCATAATTCTCCTAGCCTATTTTTATTATAAGGAGTTGTAGCACATTAAATTGCATTATTTCTAGGTTATAATACTATGTTTTGGGAGGCCTTTATACCATGCTCTTGTAATTTCATCTAGTGATTGCATGAATGGCTTAATCATTGCCTCCTAATCTATAATATCAAAACCATCTATTAAATTTATGAATTCTCTTAGATGGTCTTCTCTATATTAAAGAAATTATTTCCTTGCAATTGTGGGAATCCACCCCTCACCTTATTTGGAACAAGGTTTGGATACCTAGGGATTCATTTAAAATAATTCACCTATACCTATCTAGGACCAAAAGATGTCTTATAGGGGCATACCATACATTTTCACAAGAATTCTAGGGGTTTTTATCATATTCATTGTCTAATTACTCATATTTATCTAGTCTAGAACTTAATTTGGTATTTTAATATGGAATCTTCTAGTAGCCTAAAGTCTTGCTAATTTTGATTTGAGTTCAACCACTTGTTTGATTTTATTATCATATGAGACAATCATTTCCCTCCACTTCAAGTTGGGCATCCTCATATTCCAATTCCATTTTATTGATGAGTGGCTACTCCACCCAACACCCAAACATAACATAACAATAGATATCAAAAAAGAAAATATAGGACAAAATAACAACCCACATCCGATTACATTTAGAAAATGAATTACAAATTCAAAAATTATAATGTTATAGTCACATGGGCTTAATTCATTACAAATAAAATCAAATCTCTAAGAAAAATCTATTATTTAGAGCTACAATTTGCACTAATGGAGCCACCTCTTGTACCCTCACTTCCACCCTTTATTTGACACCAAAACTACCTTAGAATATTTTTAAAAGTGTAACTCCCTCTTTTGTTTTGGCACCAAAAGTCTAGCAGTTCATTTTCTGCAAAAGAAGATATTTTATTGAAATTAACTTTTTGGTGGAACAACTTCTTGGAGCCATACCTTTTGACTTAGATGTTTGATTTACTATTATATATATTGTTGGAAAGCTATCAAAGAGATCTACAATGCCAAAATTATCTAAATATCATTTAGTTCATTTTCAAGCTTTTTTGAGGCTTCTAAAGGTTTCAAATTTGAGTTTGAAGATGTATTGGAGAAATTTCTCAAGGAAAAAACTTTAATATCTCCCAAACAATATAGGATACTGAGATGATTCTTCTACCATTGGATACATTTTTCAATTCCACTCCTTGGGTTAAATTTTCAAGTCCATGCAAGACCATTTAGGATGACTTACTAAAAATAGTAAGTGACCATTGTTTACCTTTTTTGAATTTTGACTACCTTGCACCCCTTAAGTGTCATCATGGGACTCAAAATCACAAAATAAAACAAGGAAAAATATTTTTTTGGGTGATATAGGATTTCCCCTACACCATTGGATGCTCTCACATCCTTTATACAACCCTTCTTCCTCAATAATTACCTCTTCCCTTTGGCTTATAGGATTTTGGATTTCAAGGTTTTTTCTAAGGACAAGGTTTATTAGTATATAATGGGGTCTAGGAAAGATACCTGTACAAGGAAAATCACAAAATAAAACAAGGAAAAATATTTTTTTGGGTGATATAGGATTTCCCCTACACCATTGGATGCTCTCACGTCCTTTATACAACCCTTCTTCCTCAATAATTACCTCTTCCCTTTGGCTTATAGGATTTTGGATTTCAAGGTTTTTTCTAAGGACAAGGTTTATTAGTATATAATGGGGTCTAGGAAAGATACCTGTACAAGATTATGCTAAGCTTTATTCTCTTAGTTATTTCTAGAATTTTCTTCCATAAACCTCTCCCTCTCATATTAATATTTGGAAATGGAACCATGTACCTCATTTTTATTACCAAACTTATTAAAGTACTAACCATCATCAAGTAATGGCTAGTTCTTAAAGAATTGTTTTTTTCACAATTATTTCTATGAGACTCAAGATGAATACTCATCTCTTTGACTCTCTATATCATGCTCCTTCTCATCCTTAGCTCAAGAGTCACTTATATAATAAGATTATTCCTAATTATCGATCTCCTATCATCCATATCAATTGTATCTTTAGGTTCTTTCACAAAGTTATCACTTACTTATAAATAGGATACAATTTTGATAAATAAAATGTTTGCATATATTATTTGAATATGTTATTCTCAAGGAAATAATTAGCAAGATCAAAATAGTATAAGAGAAACCTATCATTGTCTTACTAAACAACTTCTTTAGATCTCATAGTTGGGCAACACTTAGTATGAGATTTATAAGGATTTAACACAACCTACAACATTCCTACAATTGTTATAAATATCCTAAAGAAATTTATAAAATGAAAATCACAAAGGTCATTCCCATTCACTTTTACATAAATTTAGAGAATATTAGTGCTAAGGTTAATTTCCCATATCATTCAAAATATTTTCTCAAAATACTTTGAAAACATATTAGTCAATGTTTTAAAATTTTGCAATAAAGACATGTGATGTATTAGTGTAAATTTTCTAGCTTCTTAATCTCCTTGGAAATGGTGCCAACTTGGGTTTTTTTTTCCTATCAAGTACCTTTATACTATTCTAAGAAGCTTACTATAAAAAATCTTAGGTATGTTAAACTATTAAAGTATCAAGCATTTAGCTTCTATGGTAAAGTAGAATAAAATAAATAAAATAAGGTCAACTTAATAAGATGTAACTCATCTCTCCTTTTTCTTTGAGTTATGATAGACTCAAAGGGTATTCCCTTTTAAATCCATTAAATAATATTTAGATTTATGCTTATGTAGAGGAGTAAAAATATTATATATTATTCAATTCATTACCAAATATTATCAAATCATCTACCAAATGATCTAAGTCTTTTAAACATAACTATAAACCTAATAAAGGGGCTACCCCCTCTGGTAACACTTATTTACCAAAAAATTTAAAAAAAAACCTAATAAATATCATTGATTTATAATATTTTAGCTATCAATAATATAATATAGAGATTATAAAGTACAAAATTATATATCCACAAATTTATGAGCAAAAGATAAAAGATACGAAACAAAGCTCAATAATCTTCTATATTATTAGAAGTAAGGTGGATTAA
Organism: Sequoia sempervirens; assembly: GCA_007258455.2. NCBI lineage: Eukaryota > Viridiplantae > Streptophyta > Pinopsida > Cupressales > Cupressaceae > Sequoia > Sequoia sempervirens. Next base: position 410,128,118 of record VDFB02075321.1, read on the forward strand.
TAACATACAAAATTATTCTCATTATGATTTTTTATAAATATAATGGAGTCAAATCTCATACAATTTTGAGATTGGTACATATTGTTTGAGACTGGTACATATTCATGTGCATAGATTCAAGTATTAAACAAAAGGCCAACAAACCATTCACACATTGAACATGGTTTGAATAATCTAATATTCTTAACCTTCTTTTCTAGAAATTAGATCATTATAGTTTATTAGATGAGAAGATCCAAAATTTACTTAGTTTAATCCTCATTGAACATGGTTTGAATAATCTAATATTCTTTAACCTTCTTTTCTAGAAATGAGATCATTATAGTTTCTTAGATGAGAAGATCCAAAATTTACTTAGTTTAATCCTCTACCTATATTGATTGTGTGTAAGTTTAATCCTCTACCTATATTGATTGTTCCATACACACATTGAACATACATTGAACATGGTTTGAATAATCTAATATTCTTAACCTTAATTTCTAGCTAGAAATTAGATCATTATAGTTTCTTAGATGAGAAGATCCAAAATTTACTTAGTTTAATCCTCTACCTATATTGATTGTTCCACATCTGAAGTCTAAAAAGACTCCCTTATTAAGATGGATTCTTAAAAATAAATATTATAGTATTCTTTTCAATATTGATTATTCCATATCTGAAGTCTAAAAGACTCCCTTATTATGATGAATTCTTAAAAAGAAATATTATAGTATTCTTTTCTAATACTAACAAACATGACATTAGCACTAACACAAACACAACAAATATGTGTCCCAAAAATATATTTCCTAAAGAAATTAATAAAATAACACAAACACAACAAATATGTGCCCAAAAAATATATTTCCTAAAGAAATTAATAAAATAGCTGAGATAATTTTAATCATTATAACTTAAGCATTTTTTACACCAAATTTTCAAACAAAGAAAAAATTAATAGCTTGACAGAAAAATATTTAGTATAAACTCTAAACTACTTTTATTTCATAATAGAATTCTTTACACTTCTCGAAAATCCTCTTTGACCAACCCTTATGCAAAGCATACAAATCCTTAATATAGATGAATGGCGATTCTCATCTTGTACGAATTACTGACACTTTTCCAATTTTATTACAACTATAATTTGATAGGACTTGGTAACACTTAAGAATATTTTTATCTTGGGGTTTAGTCATCTGTTTCCTTTATCTTTTGGCTTCTCTTTTTTGTTTGATCTGTTAATTTATTCTCCTCTTCATTTGTCCTTCTTCTTTGTATTTTGTTGTTTCCTTGTTTCTTTGTATTTTATTCTCAATTTTTTAATTTGTCCTCTTTCTTGGTTTCTCTTCCTTCCTTCCCTTATTTTAATTGACCTTTTCTTCTCCAACTTGTTCTCCCTCATCTTTAGCCTTGTCCTTGGTCTACGTGCATCCTCTCCTTCCCTCATCTCTCTTCTTTTTATCTTGTTTAAGTCTGCATTCATCCTTTCATTTCTCATGCTCTCTTCATCCTAATGATGGATCATGTAGTGTGATCTGAAACGTTGATGTTAAAAATTTGCACACAATCAAATCCAGAAAAACTATACACTCATGATATGGATTGTGGAAACTTATTATCATTAACACTTAAGAATACAAGAGTGTAGTAAAGGAAGATTAATTATCTTTATTATTGCTAGCCCTTGATTGGATTTGATCAACTATAATAGCATACAATCCACATTTTCAAACTATGAATGATGAGAGTGAAAATTTAAAAACTCAAACACTATAATAGCATACAATCCACATTTTCAAACTATGAATGATGATGAAGTATGAGGTTGCATTGGCTAGATTATTCTCTCTCTTATAAGTTGTCTTTCCTCTTATGGCTCTCAAATGTTCGTAATTGACATTGTATATTTTCTAAACTATTTCTAAAAATACAAACTCTTTATGGGACCAAATTGACAATTTGTGAGGTACGGAACTAGAGCCAAACACTTTGAACACATAGAGCCAAACACTTTGAATGTAATGATTCCTTCAAGTAACAAGAGTTGCAGGGCAGCGAAGTTCCTGCCAAAAACTGGCAGAACAGTTTTGGTAATGATCTAGTCAATGAATCATAAGCAAGCAGGTTACAGTTTTGGTAATGATCTAGTCAATGAATCATAATCATAAGCAAGCAGGTTACAGTTTTGGTAATGATCTAGTCAATGAATCATAATCATAAGCAGGTGTTTGTATAACTATTTTCAGGTTTTTGGTAATGATCTAGTCAAAAGCAGTTGTTTGTATAGCTGGGGACTAGCATTTTGCTTTTATGCTCAACTATTTTCAGGCTTTCCAAATCTGTTATGTTGCTGATTATTTTGGAGCCAATGCATCTGAATCTACTGTTGGGATGGGAAATTGTGGTCCTCTGAATCTGGTGCTGGGATACTTAACTCTTTAAGTAGTTCTTCAGTTTTCCTACAGATGCGAAAAACATCAGTATTGCTTAAAGGCACAGTTCTAAAACATATAAAAAATACTTTTTCCTTGTATGAATAGTGCGGAGTGTGCGACTGGCTAGTCCTACGTTTCTTGATTAATAGCCATATACGAAATGAAGAGAACAATAACATCAGTATTGCTTAAAGGCACAGTTCTAAAACAAATAAAAAATACTTTTTCCTTGTATGAATAGTGCGAAGTGTGCGACTGGCTAGTCCTACGTTTCTTGATTAATAGCCATATACAAAATGAAGAGAACAATATCATGATATTGAAAGCCAAAATGTTGCTCACCTCTGAAAATTATAGAAACATAGCAAAGATCGGGATTTCAGATTTTAAGGAAGAGATCGGAAAATATGATTAACAATATTACTACTAATAATCTTCAAAGGCTATGTGATTGACAAAAAAAGTGCCTGACAAATATGATGAGATTCTATGTAGGTTTTTCCAGATTGTAAAGCTTTGGGATAGGTCTATTTTGAAAAGAATTATCACTCAAAACAAAGAAAGAGAGAAAGAAAATAAACGTCAATAATGCACCCATGACTCTGAATGTTATCACAACTGATTGACAATGAACTTTGGAAATCATAAAACAAAAACAAACAATATAAACATACCAGATAACAGAGAACAATAGTTGTACTGCGACCTCGCCCAGCTTTACAATGAACATAAGTTGTTTTCCCCATTATCACATGCTCTGGGGAAAAAAGACTAATGAGAAGACAGGCTGGAACTCTAAACTTGCAATAAACGACAAATTCTTATGGTAAAAGGAAACCACAACAGAAACAAATCAAAGACCAGTAAAGAACAATATAATCATCAAAAGGTCAATACTTACAAAATGTTATATAGAGAGAAAATGTACAGAATACAAAAGTCATAAACTGCTATTGTAGGAATTGTTGGATGCTCTACTCTAAAGCAGCGGATATGCAGAGCAGCGGAAGTTAGATTACTAAACATTTTTCATTATTAAGGGAAATCTTTCTGCCTTCTATTTTTTTTGAAGGAAAGTGTATTCGCCACTAAATAATTATTGGAGAAGAGCTTATCCACTGAAGTTTGCATATTTGTATATTTTTTTAGATGAAAAATATCAAGCAGGCTGCACAATCAATTTCCTTTTTCCTTTTACTAAATAAATTGGTCAGCAACAGATCGAGCAACACTCTTGTTTAGTAGACCTATTCTAGAATGTAGAGGTCTAGAATAGGTAGGTCAAACTTGTACCTCACATTCATGAATCACTAATACAGTGAAGGGCAATTTGATTTCCTCTTAGCAGGGGCTGCTCAAAGAGACTGAGAAATTTTTGCAGTGAAACAATTCCAACAGAAACATTGTTTTGCATCTCTGTTACTGGTTTTTGGGTTGTACATATCAATTTAACAGTAAGTAATTTTAACCTGAAAATAAAATTTAGGAACTAGAATGATCCGTTTTGGATTGGAAGCAAAGTCCTATGTGACAATATCTAGAACAGGATATGAAGAGGAGTTTGAGGAGGAAGAACAGAAGAGAGGAAAAAGGGTCACATTAACAACTCAAAATTACTATGGCGATTTTTTTTATCAATGATAACAACTGTAAGAGATAGACAACAATACAACAAAACTACAGAAGTACTTTTGAATACAATAGTGAAATTAAGTTAAAATTTGAAATTAAGCACAACCAGTAAAAGACAAATTATAGGAATGACGTCAAATAAATATATATATACTCGGCATCTATGACATTTTCTAATGATTTTGTTGATACCGATTTTATTATGATCAGTGTGAACAGTGCGAGGGACTTGAAAATGACAAAAATGATAGATATTCCAAGACATATTGTATTTTAGCTAGTTTGAAAAATTTTAAGTATATTTTCCTGATTGTATTCTCAGTCAAAATTTTGAAATTCACCTTGCAAACAGCTTCTATGTCTTAATGGTATAGGATTTCTGACCAATGAATAACAAGATGTAGAGATAGTTCCATTCCCCTGCTTCTATCCAGTATAGTTGAACACACTAATAATGATTTGTGCCTTTGTTGGGAGTCTTATGGCTTGTTTATTGAAGTGTACCAAAGTTTGGAAGAAAGTACGAAGTGAAAGGGAAAACACCTTTCGCAAGATCTTGAGAAAATGGAATTCCTTCTTCTGCAGGCAACTGTTGTGGATCTTCTAAAGCCCACCTTGGCTGGATCTGTTACAACTAACCAACTCCATGGGGTCAATAATGGCCAAATATGATGTATAATGATGTATACATTTGATCAGCATCCACTTTAGTTAAATAAAGTTCTTTACATAGAAAAAAATGTCATTCTTGCTCAGCTAATTGAGGCTGTCTCAAATGTGTCTAACTCGCTCTCTATTGGCTCTTGGGTTTCGCAACAGTATTAATGCATGTTTTACCTGTAATGTCTTTATCAAAGGGTATACCGGGACATAAAAGGAAGAAAATACAATATATTTTAAGCACGGAGGATATGAGTACTGCAAGTTCACAAAATATTAGAGGCAATGATGATTTCCAAAATTGTTGAAATGAATTGATAAATGATTTATTACAAAACAAAAACTATAATTGACAACACTCAGTTCACCCAAAACCTTCTATGACAAAATCAGATGAAGCATAAAAGAATACACTTCATTCTATAAACTACAGAGTTATAATCAGGAAATGGAGAAGATTTAGAACTTGGGTAACTTCATGCATTCCGTGCAAGTCCAGCCAATCCGGCTGTTGCCATTGTAATGAACCACAAGATAACCCTGCAAAGATATGTCTGCAAAACCAAATTCAAAATTAAGATAACTACTACAAAAGACTGCCATATAACAATCAGAACTGCCAAAATATTCGAATATTATGTATTTCCCCAGGGAATTTTCATTCTGTGAGCTTTAATTTGCCCCCAAAACCATCATATAGCACTCAACAATGCCAAAATAAATGATAAGAAAATGTGTCCAAAAATTCTAGCTCTATGTTACAATCAAACCTTCCATAGAACACTCAGATCTGCTGAAAATTGTTTGATAGTTCACCATTTCAACAATTTGGTCTAACTGCTAAAAATTGTTCTATAGTTTACCATTTCAACAATTGCTTTCAAACTACTCATCATTAAACAAAAAACAAGTTAATTACTTATTTTTGTCATATTTTGCAATTTTGGGTATAGTTAACAGATAATTTGACCTCGCATTCAAACTATTCAGCTTAAACTTTCCACAATTTAGCTGCTCTTCTAATTCTGTGCTTCAAACATTTCACATACTTCTGCCAAATCATAAAATTTCACAAAATTTTGGCACATACTTGTGCCAAATCATAAAATGTCACAAAATCTTAGCTAATTCTTTCCACAATTTCGCAAAAGCAACCAGGTTCATCAAAAGGGGAGCATCTTACAACAAAAAATTTGCCTCCTGGATTTAAGTCTAGTCCTCCTGGTAAAGTAGGATTCTGGAAAAGCTTGTGGAATTTGGCTTTACACTTGCTAATTGCATTTGCTTGAAAGTTTCTGAACACAGATCTATTTTGTTTTCAAGGCAATTCTACTTTGTGCATATCCCGCAATCATGGCACTCCATGAGATGCCATCTCTTTGAGGCATTCTGTGAAATAGTTCACATGCATTATCCCTGTTTCTTTATTTTGGATACATGTCTACCAAGGCAATTGCTAGACTGTAACATCTGACAAAAATATCCCTTTCCTCTACGTTTTGATTGAGGTTCATGCCCTGTTCCAAGGCTTCCATTGATGAAATAGGCATTACACAATGGAAATTAGCTTTACACCTGCTGTCAATTACATTTGCTTGAAAGTCTCTGAAGTCTTTTCAACAATTCCATTGTGTGCATATCCTGCAATCATTGCATTCCACGAGGTAACATCTCTTTAATGCCCTTTCAAAAGTAAATTTCAAGTGAATGAATACCTGTTAAATCTGTGGTGTCTGCAGTATCTCTGCTGTACATTTCCCTGTCTCTGCCTTCTCATTCCCCTGTAACGAATCTCCACCCCTGCTTTCTTCCGCCACATTTTGCAGTGTTTAAAAATAATAATCTGTGCATGCATTTAATGATTGGGTGAGAGATTTGGAAGATTCAAATACATTTATAAGTTATGCTACAAATACAATTCATTGAAACAAAAACCAGCAAACATAGTTAGGGGTTAGGGCCTAATTATTGCTCAATTGCTTAAAATTGGTAATATGCACAAAATCGATTTGTTAAAACTTCCAAGCAAAGTCAATCAGCAGTTGTAAAAACCAGACTCCAGAACCTTTGACGGCATCCTCCCTGCATGCACCAAAATGAGAGCTTTGGAATAGGCTGTGGACGTCCCTCACAGCTCAGAGGCTGGAGGAATTTCACCAAACACATCTGCTGTAAATCACAACACCAGAAATCATTTGCTTTTTCAACTACAAAGTTGTGTTCCAAACGAACCATGAAAATGCCACTTCCAAGCTTACTCCACGTGTAGAATGTATGCAGAACGTGGAAGCATAGACAAGGCACGTGGTTTTTTCTGTATCCCAGGCTGCCAGTTCTTTTTAATGCCTGGAGGTGAGAAGATGCCAAAACCTGTAAGGTGTGCGATAGCATGCATAAATATTTGCACATTTTCTAGCCTTCTGACAATCTGCAGGAGCCTCTGTGCATAAGTCTCGGTTTTCACGTGCTTTCTTGCCTAGAAATGCCCGCAAAGCCTCTGCCAATCTGGAGAGCGCCAATGAGAGCACAAATTTTTTTTTATTGAATATTTAGAGTAAAAAACGTGCATGTTAACTGACCGACCTAGCAAACAGAAAATAAATCTTAAGAAAAACTGAATTCTGCTTGGCCAGCTCAGCATGGATTAATCACTGTTTATTGTTTGAAGCCTCCACTATAGTTCCCGGCAGGAACTAAAAATTAAAATCCCTATTTATTCTCTTCAATTGGTGCTTGTTATAAATTTAAAGGCAAAAATAAATTAAAGAAATCGTTTTAAATTTTGCTCTTCTACGGGCTTGCTTTATGCCTTTAGTTTTGTTAGCATTGTGCAGAGTGGAGTTCAAAAATACAATATCCAAGAGAAGGTTGCTATTTTGAGGTATTTTAATAAATACTTTGCCTTTAGTAATACAAGATATTTAATAATAAATATGTTGCTTACAATGGGCGAGGAGGCACAGTTTTACCTTTTAAAATAGCAAATTTATCATTGAAAATCACATTAAGAAGCAAACAAAAAAAAATTATATGAAACCATATAGAAATTGTGAAATGAGAAATCTGTTATTTTCTTCTCTCCCATCTACTTTATGAAATTTATTCTCCTACCAACTGTTTTGTCAAGTCAGTTCTCTTCTGATTTTGTAGTGGCTGCAAACAAAAACAGAAGGAAAGAAAGACGTTCATAGAATAAATGATCGACAATTATGCAAATCAGCCTATTGATCTCAAAATATTATGGGCATATAGCATAACAGTCATTATAATTTTTTTTGTGATCAAGAGAATGAATTTGATAACTGGGCTCATATACATACAGTTTGTTCTACAGTTGTACTAAACAAGATTAATGTTAGAATGCATTGGTAGGAGAAAATAGAGAAAACAAACAGAAACAAAACCACATTTAATAGATTTGAAATTTTATATTGATAAAAAGAAACATTACAAAGATTTTTCTGAGCTGCTGCTCATTCTACATACTACCATTACATTGATTCTTACTGCTTCTCTTTCACTAAACACTTCTTACAAACACTGTTACGACGTCTTACATTACAGAGTTTCAGCTCTTTCATAAACAGACAACCATTCATAAATAACACTATTTCATTCATTTTTAGAGCTGCTGCTTCTTAACAGACATCAACACACTACCATTCTTTCTCCTTACAGCTCTGCGGAGCTGGACTCCAGTTGGGACTGCCTACTAAAATGTAGACTCAACAATATACAGAATACTAAGCATTTAGAGAGACTGAGAACAAACATAAAATAATATTATTTTAAACTACCCACAAAACATGTGAAGCCTACGAGGAGTTAATATGAAGTCCTTTCAAATCTTTTCAAATCTTTCAAAATCTTTCTTCTTAATTTTTCTTCAATGCTGATATAGAGACTGACATAGAGGTAGCAATCAGGCATGGCCTCTCAAAGAACCTTATGCTGATACCAATTGTTAGAATGCAATAGTAGGAGAAAACAAAGAAAACAAACAGAAATAGAACCACAATTGATAAAAAGAAACATTACAAAGATTTTTTTTGAGCTGCTGCTCATTCTTCATTCTACCATTACATCGATTTTTACTGCTTCTCTTTCACTCAACACTTCTTACAAACACTATTACAGACTTCTTATATTACAAAGTTTTGACTCTTTCATAAACAGACAAACATTCATTCATAACACTACTTCATCCATTCTTAGATCTGCTGCTCCTTAACAAGCATCAACACACTGTCATTCTAAAATGTAGACTCAATAATATATAGAATACTAAGCATATATGAGACATAGAACAAACATAAATTAATATACTTCAAACTACCCACAAAACATGTAAAGACTGCGAGGAGTTAATTTGAAATCCTTTCAGATCTTTTCAAATCTTACTTCAAAATCTTTCTTTTTAATTTGTCTTCAATGCTGATACAAAGATTGACATTGAGATGGACTCTCAAAGAACCTGGATTGACATTGAGATGGACTCTCAAAGAACCTGGCTCTGATAGCAATTGTTAGAATGTAATGGTAAGAGAAAACAAACAAAAATAGAACCACAAGTAGATTTGAAATTTTATATTGACAAAAAGAAACATTACAAAGATTTTCCTGAGCTGCTGCTCATTCTTCATACTACCATTACATTGATTCTTACTGCTTCTCTTTCACTGAACACTTCTTACAAACACTATTACAAACTTCTTACATTGCAAAGTTTTGGCTCTTTCATAAACAGACAACCATTCATACATAACACTATTTCATCCATTCTTAGAGCTGTTGCTCCTTAACAGACATCAACACAATTTTTTTTGGTTGCAAGTTTAAGAGCAATTTCTAGGAAATCATTTTACTTACATTATAGCAAGAGTAGCTTTAATACATTGATGTTAGATGTGGGAAGCCAACATTTCATGCATTGCAGCTAATCTCCAATGTTTATAGCATTACACATTGCTGCTCTCCAATGTTTATAGCATTACAATGTTTACAGCATTACACATTGCAGCAATGTGTAATGCTATAAACATTGGAGATCAGCTGCAATGCATGAAATGTTAGCATCCCGAATCTAATATCAATATTTTAAAACTACTCTCGCTATAATGTAAGTAAAATGAATTGCTACAAGTTGCTCTTAAACTTGGGAAATAAAAGGGGGGAGATAACAAAGAAACACAAACAAAACAAACACCATTACAGAGCATTCATATACAGACAGTTACAAACATCTTCTGAGCTGCTGCTCATTGATACTAACTCCATTACATTCATTAATCAGACTATTGCTAGAGCTTCTTCTTCTTCTGGACAAACACATTACATTCTTCTTACATTACAAAAATTCAGCTCTCTTTCATACACAGAGATATGCTGATACAATTACATTCATTCTTACTACTATTAGAGTTGCTGCTCCTTGAAAACACATACATCTGCATACTTCTTACAGCTCTGTGGAGCTGGACTCTTGAGAGCACATAACAAAATGCAGTTTCAACAATATATAGAGTTAAGCATCAACAAAAGGACAGAGGACTGAACATAAAATAATATATTACTTAGCACCCAGAAAACATGTGAAACCTTCTAGGAGTTAATGTGATATCCTTTCAAATCTTTTCAAATCTTTCCCAAACTCTATCTTTTTAAATTTGCCTTCAATGTTAATTCAATGTTAATACGGAGGCTCAGATGGAGAGGACATGACAAGTAGAGTAGTTGGCTTATATTTCCAACAATTAAGTCTCCCAAGATTTTGAATGTGTCTGATTTAATTTTTTCGTACCACATTAGAATTTAAATAATTAAATGGTTATATTTAGAATAATTTAGAATTTAAATGGTTTTTATAAATATATATTTAAATATGTATATTATATATATGTTTAATTTAAGATTATTTTATTAGATGATAAAAAATTGGTTTTATAATAAAATGATTTTATTCAAAGATTGATTTTGATCATTTTGTGTAATGAAGGAAAATGGATAATATGCACGTGGTTTAATATATGAATATTTAAATATGAGAAATGGATGTTAAATTTATATAGAAACACATTCTTATTTAAATGAATATTTAATTAATAAAGATGCATGTCTATGCACAAATATTTATTTAATAATGAAAAGATTCTATTGGAGAAATGAGATTTTTTATATTTAAATATTATCGAGAAACTAAACGAGACCCTTAGATTTAATTTATTATTGCTTGTCAAATGCTTAAATAGTTACTTAATAAGGTAATGATTTTAAGAGAAATTAGATTATGTAGTTGTTAGAAGCATTAGAGTGTGGGGTAGAGGGGTTGGTTGTGATCTCATTTAAAATAAAAAAGTATTATGCTTTACCAACCCATATGAGTGAAAGGGTGCAGTGAGGATTTTGAGAGTGCCAAAGGCCTATGAAAAAATAAAAAATATGGTTTTTGAAAAATAAAATAAAATAAAAGCTAAAAATATTATGTTTTGTTGTTTTGTTAGTTTCTATCATGGAATTATAAGAGGGTTAGTTTTTAAGTAGTGATTAAATGTTTTAATTTGAGTAAATCAAAATTCATTATTTTCTTTTGATATCTTATATTTTAATTTCCTTAAAGTAAAATGTAATATTTTTGACTTTTCAAAATTTCAAGATCTTTTTAAGATAAATTTTCTATCCCTTTTTTGCCTTTGGAAATTTAATATTATTCTATATATTGTTTTAAAAAATTATATTAATATACAAATTTCACTAATTTACATTATATATATAAATTATTTAAAATATAAATTTTGTTGTAAGTCATCAAAATGAAATAAATTATTTTTATGATCTTATAATATAAAAGTAGAAAATTAATATTAAAATTTTAAATTATTTTTAACTTATTTAATATTTACAATTTAAATTTAATATATATATATATAAATTATTTAAAATATAAATTTTGTTGTAAGTCATCAAAATGAAATAAATTATTTTTATAATCTTATAATATAAAAGTAGAAAATAAATATTAAAATTTTAAATTATTTTTAACTTATTTAATATTTACATTATTTTTTTATTTGTAAAATGTAGCCGAAGCTACATAGATTATATTGATATTTATAAAAAAAAATTACATCGATTCTGCACAAAAAGTAGTAGGGCATGCTAGTCTATGAGCTTTTCATCCCATTCATTACAACAAATACAAACCTTCATGTTACAAAACATTGTTACTGGAAAAAAACCATCCCCTTATCTAGACACTGAAACTGAGCTCTAGTCCGCTCCACCACCACCGCCAGCTGCCTCCCCTTCGTCGTAGAATCAACACAATTCCACCAAAAATTCTCCCATCAATTCTCTTGATTGGAATTCAATCCGGGCTTGTGGGAGAGTACATTGGCGGTGGAGAAATGACAAAGCCAACATCATCTTGCTTCCTCAAGGGGAGAGAAGCCCATGTGTCTGATCTGGCCAAGGGGTTCAGATTATTCCATATGATGGACACATGGGAAAAATCCTATTTCCCTTCTAATCCTACATTTGCCAATGCATCTGCCTCTCTGATGCCCTCCTTATATATGTGATTGATTGTGAAAGTCTCAAATGTCTATAGGAGCTATAGGGCTTTGGAAAGAAATCCACACAACTTCCAATTGGGTGTGTCTTTCCTTCCAAGGGCGTTGACAACCCATGCTGAATCACCTTCAATATCTAGCTTTTTTCTTCCAAGGTTCCTGCACAGGCCCAATCCATGGAGAAGCACTTGGAATTTTGCTTCAGTGTTTGTTCCCTCAGGTAGCTTCTTAGCCGCAAAATTACAATTGTTTTACTTTGGAAATCTCTAATGATACAACCAACACCCAAGGTGCTTGGATTCCCTTTGGAAGCTCCATCAAAGTTCAACTTATGCCATCCATTTGGAGGGGGAGACCAGGCTACAAAAGCTCAAGCTTGCTACATTCCAACACCACCACTACCTACCCAAGCTAGTATTCAGAGAGTGGGCCAGGTTGCTCAGAGCTTTGCATCCCAGTCTGAGAAGACCTTCTCCTTGCTAGAACTTTGGGCCAGCTTGGAATTTAGGGTTTCTATTAACACTACCTCAATTTTGTTGATTAGAGAGGAATGTCACATTTTCTTGCCTTGGAACAACCTCCCATTTCTTTCTTTCCATAGTTCCCATACTATTATTGATGGATTGAGAATGTTGGGAATAGGATGCCATTTAATTGTAATCCTAAACATATTTCATGTATCTCCTAAGTCCTTGGAAAGTGTTCCCCAACACTAGGATTAGAAAGAGATTAAATTCGAATGAAATGAACATGTAAATTGACATTTGTAATTAATTCTAAATGATAGGAGCATGTGGGGATGCCCAAGAAGAGCTCCTACAAAATAGGAACACATAGGGCGCCCACATGGAAGGTGGAACTCACCTTGAGTTAAGTTAACTATTTTGAGAAAGATAACACTTCAGTAATGCATGTAAAGATCTTAGAAGTTAGGGATTGATGTTTACATGCATGAAGTTCAGTTTAGTTTAGTTTAGTTTAATTTAGTTCAATTCAGTTCAGTTCAGTTCAGTTGTCTTCAGTTGCATGATAGATAATAGGTGATACATTCAGTTAAGTGGGGATGATCAATCATGCATGATATTTGCATGAATTGATGGAGAGATATGTTTCAGTTAACAGAGATTGACTTGGACCCACCTTGGGCGCCCAAGTTGGCATTATTGTGCATATTTTGCACACACACCCCACCGAAGGTAGAGGCCCCCTCTTTTTGCTCCTGACAGGTCATTTTTGTTCCCGATGGACTACTTTGCACCCACCTCACTTTGCGAGCCCTGATTCCCAAGTTGAAGTTGGTCACATGCATTTAAACGATCAATTCCCCTACTGGCCAAATTCACCCACCTAGATTTCACTAAGTTTTGGGCCTTTACGAAAATCCCCCTACGAACTTCCCTTTGTCTTTCGACCAACATCCTTTGAGTCGTGCGGGCCTGCAGTTGTGAGTCTCCCTCTGCACGGTGTCGTTATCCCTTCGTTGTTCTACAATGGCCAGCTTCAAACTTCCACCTGCATTGCAGGTCCACATTATTCTTCGTCGTCACGACCACTAGGCACTGTGGACCTGCAGTTGCGGGCAACTTCATACAAGTTTTCACTCCATTTTGGCATTAAACATCGATGACTGATCATTAACTTCCACCTGCATGGCAAGCTCCTCACTCGGTCTCACCGTCCCCACTATCGTTTTGTTGCCATCGCTCAACAATCAAATCTTCATGTCACCCCTTGTGATATGCTTGGAAACTTGAGGTAGAAGAACCACCAAGATAACGATTATCCAGATCCTCCCCAAAAATTACGGGTGTCTACTGGCGGAAAGCCATCTCTTGACGACCGTTATTTAAACAATGAAACCTTGGGGTCATTCCATTGTGTGGGTCCTACATATGTTGTTTCCTCGATGCAAAACCTCACATTTGCTAGCTAGGTCCTAATTCTAGGCTTGTCGGTGGGTCCACCCATGCGGGCCGCCGCTGGTTGGGTGTTGTCACCACTACATCACTTTATGACAACAAAGCCCACTGCTTTCCCATGTCACTCTCATGTGGACTATTCACCTTTGTTTGTCGTTACTGTTACCCTAGAAACATATTAACCATAACACCCTGCTCTCTTCCATCATTGGCCCTCATTGAATGTTTATGTGTTTCTCCTGCAACAAGAAGTGATTGGAGATGTTGCAAAGTTACTGAATATAAATTCATTAAAGAGTCTGTGAACGAGGGAGGCAAATGGAAGCTCATGATAAGATTGGCGTCGACGACCATCATCCATGCAGAGAATGCAATGTGGACCTCCGCCTAGCCCTCGCTGTTGCTTGAGTGGATTTTGTTAGGCATCTCCCCGCACTCCTCCACCCGCAGTCCACTTGACAAAAATATTACTTGCGGGCCTTGATTCTCTTGACACCACTATCATGAGTCTTGTTCTTATGTGACATACATTTGTCTCATCCCTGCAGGGTGTCCATCCTCGTGTTACTCCTTCACACTCACAGGATCCTCTATATTGTGAGAATATTTTAACATGAGGTACAAGTTTAATTAAAGTAGGGAGTGTTCTGAGTATGACAAAATTATTTTATTACACTCGACTGTAGGAAGTGGGACAAAATTCCAATATACAAAATGGAGATATACAAACATAGAGACCTAGTTCGATTTTAACCAACTGAGAATAGCTCATGTGGTCAAAACAATAAGTGCAGATTATTATAGAGCAATGTCATTGGCTCCAAGGATAATAGTGAGTAATTTTTGATGAAAAAGCATGTTGCAGGTTCCTTCGTACTTGAAGCCATTTCTCCTAACACTGCTCCTTCTCTTGGCAACCCCATTGATCACCTCCGTGCCTGTTTGGCCCCGAGATGAAGATATACAAGATGGCATCATTGGGGTCCATCCTATGGATGCGGCTTAGCTTTGATGGTTTTGATGGTGAGCATGATAAAACAACGTATAGTGGCGGAAGAATTTAAAGTCTGTGGAAGGAGAGTACAAATAGTGAATACGCCCATCGAAGTTACCGAGTAACGATTCACTTTAGAACCTCATAAAATTGTAATGTGTTTTAGCAGCAACTAGCGAGGACGTCAACCATTAAGGAAGTGACAAAGTGAATAAGCTATGAATAGAGTTCAAATCGTGAACTTAAGAGGGAAATAAAACAAATAGGGAAATGGTTGAGAATATAAGATCCTACAGCTACCTCTTTCAGCCCACCTAGTAGACGACCCATCATGCTTGAATGAGTGTGACTCACGTGAGACACTTACTGTTGTGAGCTAGCCAGGGCCTTCCTATGTTGACATTGGTTCAGCGGCCAAGTCCCACATTATGAGGACTATCAAGGGATGTATGGACACAACGTCATCAAGCGTTTGTAGTGCATAAATCTTGGCATGGGAAATGAGGTGGCGTTGTGTGAATTTGAGAGGTGGCAGAAATATGTTTATATCATACTCCTTCCCACAAAGCATGCAAGGATGAGATTGCTGCTGAATTGAAAAATGACCTAGGAGATGGCTTTGCACGCAAGCATTTTAAACCTTTCACTATCCTTTCTTTGTATGGTGCAACACCTTGTGGGTTTCACACTTTCAATGGCTATTTATCTTCTCGTTGTGTCTTTCTGACCTTCCAACCTTGGTGTCCCACATTCCCTTACCCATATCATGGTTGATAGACACCATTCATGTAGATCTCGATACCTCTCTAGTTGTCACTCCCTCAGGCCGTTCTATGACAGTGTCCCCTAAATAGTAGCCCCACTTTCTTTTTTGGTGGTGGCATAGTAGTATGGCCCGCCTGCATTCATTTTCCCACAGCCCCTCCTTGTAGACGTCTTCTACGCGGATTCTGCACTACGTGACGCTTTCTTCTCCATAGTTGTTGGCCACGATGGTCTATAAATGGTCGCTCTACCACCTTCACCCACTCAGCTCACTTAACATCTCCCTTTTGTAGGGAATATTGTCTTGAAGAACGAAACTCATGATGATGGGATTAAGGAGTTGGTGCACAGATTTTTTGAATCAACAAATTTTGTTTCTTCAATGATCTAGGAATGTATCTCTTTGTGGGGTCTCAGGCATATGTCTAATTATTAATCACCACCTTTTGCACAGAGCTGGGCTTTTGAGAAACTAGATGTTTCAATGGATTGTTTGATAGTTGTAGACTTAAAAAGGGTCATCCATTATTTGAGACTAGTTGTTCATTACGTGCGTTTTGAAGATTAAAATCAATAGAAGTATGGTGAGCTAAATAAGTTCTGAGCCTCTCATAGTTTTATTGTCCTGGCTGGTGGCAAGGATATTGAATGATGAAGGAAATGCCCAAATTAGGATTAGCAAAGGCACTACGATACAAGGTCATTGAAGTAATGGAATGCATTGCATTATGGAAAGGGGGCACTATGGCTATCATCTCACGAAAGCGACGATTCCTAAATGGATGAATATGAAGATTTTTATAGAGCTTTGAAATTTCTAACCATCGAGTCATTGCTCCAAATCACCACATGAGGTTGTGCAAGAAATATAAATGCACGAGTCAATGTTCATTTAGCAAGGTTAAAATGGTATCAAAATAAAGGATGGTAGTGACATAGAGGTCCTAAGGCCCTGCAATGGATGACATCATAATAAGGATGGATGCAGATATTATTAGGTGGAATGATGCATACACTTAGCTATTTTTTTTAAAAAGTTGTTTGGATTGCGGCTTCCTGCGGACTGCTACCTGCATGATTAATCCCATGGTGGCATCCTCTGTGGACTCCACACTCTAAAGAGCTCCCAAGTATTGTTGTTGGGTAGAGGGGGTAAGACATATCTGATAATGAGGGGCTTCATTGCATGAGAATTCCCCGACATCAATAATCAAATGGAGGCTAGTTGACTTTGCTAAAGAATATGTTTCTAAAGGTGCAACAAGCAAAAGAGATTGATTTTGTAGGCCTGAAGTTCCCCAGCGTCGCTGCCTCTTAACACTGTGCTTGCTATTAACAAGGGTAGCCTTCTCAGCTGTGGGATCCACCACCTCCACAGTCACCTAGGGTGGTGCTTTCACTGCTACCTTTTGAGGACTCTTCCACATATAAAAGGAATTCAGTCACAAAGCTTCTATCATGCACTTTTTGGGTAGGGCAGTATCATAGGTGGTAAAACTCTAAAATTCTCAAGTAATTAATCATTTGCCTTGACTTATTTGCCAAACCTAGACATGTTGTTAAGAGAAAGCGAGTTGTAACCAGCGTTGGAAGGAGTTTACAAAGTTACTAAAGTATAACCGTTGTCTCTAAGATTATTGCATGAGTGGGACATAATGAACATGCGGGTTTGAGTGTTTTGTGATGAACGTAGCCAAACATTTCATGGCTCGTGAAAGCTATGAGGGATCAGAGAACGATCAAATCCAAAAGGGGAATTCTATTGATTCAAATTAAAATGCCCCTTCTTATAATTGCAGGTAGTGGTATTTGCATATAATTAAGTTCATTAATATTTTATGGATCCCTCATTTTTATTACTTTCCTTTGCTATGTGTAGGATGAACAAAGATATGGGGAAGCACTTGCATGATAGAGCCCTGCCACGGTAAGGAATTTGATAAGGTGATGAAGCAATTGATATGGATTTGTTTTTGGATATGCATCTAGGCTGCGCATTGTCAAAGAAAGCCCACAAGGGGGGCCCTTTGGGGGAATGAAGTTGCAATTGGGAGAAGACTTCCACACAAAATATCAAGAACCCTTCCCAAAGGGGGAATGCTCCAAGCTAAATACACTCAAATGATGGACGAGTTGACAAACATATGATACCATGCTAAGGAAAATTCAACCCTAGGCTTGATCTAAAGAGAAGAAAGATAAAATCATGAGGGTTGATATTCAAATAAAGAATATGTATGTTGCCAACTGAGTCTATGAAGAAGGAAATGATCGAAGACCACCTACAAAACCATACGAAGAAGAGGGTTTTAATTCACAGATGATGCATATTGGGAGTGCCCAGAGTAATAGTTGCATAAACAAAGGATAGCATGTTAGGGGGAGGTCTACTAAATGGTGGCCAGTTTGCCAAGAATAACTGACTTATATAGGATGTAAACTCAGAAAGCTTGTGCCAACAATCCAAATAAGTGCTTTCCACAGGGCAACATGGGGTTGTATCATCTTTCCCCCAAATGATCGTGATCTGTTAAGAGCTATCCCATAGATCATGGAGTAGCTAATCCATTTCAGATTAATGCAAATCATCATCAAGACTCGCTTGATTAGCCAAAGGATTCTATGAATACATTCGACGAAAGGCAGCCTAAGAAGATTTTAGCCACAACACAAAAAACAACTACAAGACAAAATTGCTGTACAGTGACATACTACTAAAAGACAAAATAGGAAAAATGACAAAGATGTATTTTAAATTACCATATATTGGGGGGTAGGTGAAACCCTAACTTGTAATGAATCTGAGCCACTCATTGTGATTAAATCCTATCCATTCATTAAGGCTTTAGAAAACTATAAATAGGGACTTGCCCCTCATTTGTAAGTGTTGGAGAACTAGTGTAAAGGGAATTTTGTAGCAATAGAGAGAAGCATTGCATGATTTTATGAATGTGGGTATGTGTAGGATCATGATGGGCCAAAAAGTGGCGATATGATGGGTATGTGTAGGGTATGTGGTTAACGACTTTTTTTAACCCAAAATTGATGAAACGAAAAGGGTTTTTAAAGGAGATTCTCAGCTTTCCACCTATATAAATTATGCTTTACTTTGAATTTAATAAATAATTATTATTCATTTTCTATTTGAATTATGACTAAAGTCCTGATTGATAGGCTGATTGAAAACATCTATAGCTTTCAAACGATATCACATTTTTTGAATCTGAAACATGTGTCACATTCTATGTTTCACGTACTATAAGATTAAAAAAAAAGAATTTCATGAAGTTTTGACCAAGGTGGTCAGACATACGAGTTTTTATATTTTTTAAAAGTTGTAATAAAAAATTCATAATTAATTATTTACTTGGAAAAAAATTACAAAAAAATATGCATCACATTGGGACATTAGTTCTCTACTTATATCTAAAATCTTATAAAAAAATATTATCATTTTATTGTGGTTAGGGTGGTCAGAAAAACACCTACTTCTTATTTTTTCCCTAAATTTTAAGTACTATTGCATTGAAATTTCAAATTTTCACTATATATATGTATATATATATATATATATTTAAAATAAACCTAGTAGTTTAGAAACTACATTCAATTTGCTATAGATTATATTCTTACATATTTTTGAAATAATATAGATAACTTATTCAAATTTTTACATCAAGTTGCCTAACTCTAATTTTTCTGAATTTTTTGCCACTTAAAGGCCTATTTTTTCCATGATGATCCTGCAAATACCCATGTTTCTTTTGAGTTTGTTCATTATTCATGCATGGTTCAACTTCCATGTTAGATTTAGTTGTAGTTTTTATGAATGGTTGTGATTATAGTGTTTGCTATTATGGTATTTGATTAATTTCCAGGACATAATTTTGGTACTTGTTGATGACAAGCTGTTGTACAAAGTTAGCCTAGGATTCCTCATTTCATTGCTACAACTTAGTTCAATTATATGTTCATGATGTGCACGTACAATCTAAAAATTAGCAAACCTTAGAAGATTGCACTAGTTTTGTGTAGTTGTAGGTTTCTCTTGGTCAAATAAAACTTAGTTTTAGGAAGTTTGTCTACTGTAGCAGCCTCCATTGTCATTGTTCATTCATAGCTTAGATTTAGAACAACTCTCTCAACCCTTTCCTCTTTTTCTATTTATTTTAGTCCTTTGTTAGAGTAGGATTTCAAGCATCAAAATAAAGCTAAATCTAATGAACATTGTGAGTTTTAGCTTGTTTTGAGTGAGCAACTGCTATTCATTCACTTCTAGCACCTTGAAACTCCATTTGTAGACCGAACTTCCCATGCTTTGTAAACCATAAAGGAAACCTTGTGATTACTAGAAAATCACATCAACCAACTGAACTATTCTAAGCATTGTCATGACTTGACACTTGAGAGACCTTGGGGTAGTAATATGGAACTTGTTTGCAAATTTATACCTTTCAAGAGAGGTAGCATAGTTTGTGTGTTTCCTATGTTGAGAAGGTGCAAAAACACCCATCAACAGGCATCTTGGAGTTACCAATTTTGCATGATAAGATATTTAATAAGGTTAAGTTAAGTGGGCCCATTATTGGGCACCAATTTTGAGGAGAAGCTTACAAGATATCTTTGTAATCAACATTGAGTTAGGACTTTAGTTTTGGACACCCAAATTGATGGACTTGGTTTGACATTGTTTTTCACGAAATAACTCTACTTGCAAATAATAGGCATAGGTTTTGTGAGATAAGCTTTATGCCCTATAATTGTAAACTCTTTGGAGTTCACAAGGCTCATTATTGTCTATTTATTGCAACAAGTTGAAGAGAGTTTTATTAGAGTTTATTTCAGGTTGTGAAGAAGAATTGTTGAAGGAAAAAAAAGCATCTCAAGCAAGGATTGGTAAAGAATTATTGTAATTTTGTTCCAAGGTTAAATAATACAAGCATTATTGATTCTGGGGGTGGAGTTTTTTCCTGAAAGGATTTCTCCATGGTATATGATGTGTCACTTCTGTCTTCTGGTCTTATTCTTCTACAATCTTTTGTCTACTTCTACAAATGGTAAAATGAATCTAAACAAATAATCATCCACAAAGAAATTGTAACAAAGAACACTTAAGTAGATCTATAATCTCATAATTTTACAAAGTATTAAGCTACATAATTACCTCCATTTTCAACATTTGTTATCGGAGCTAACAATTGGGTAGAGTTTGGAACATCTTTCTCTTAAAAGTTTGAAGGTTTTTTGGCTATGTTATTGCTGATTTTGGAAAATAATTTTGTTATAATGAGTTTTAATTCTAATTTGGATATTGAAAGATTCAATGGATCTAATTATGAGATGTGGAAACTAAAATGGAGGATCTCCTTGAAGAGCGAGATCAATGGTTAGCTATTGGTAATAAGACAAATTCACCTACAATAATGCCAGATGAGGATTGGGCTAAGCTTGATAAGAAGGCAAGAGTGACCATAAGATTATGTCTTGCTGATGTTGTTCTCTTGAATGTTTCAGAAGAAACTACTACATATAAATTGTGGAAGAGAATAGGTGATATTTATCAAACTAAAAGTCTTACTAATAAGTTGTATCTGAAAAGACAGTTGTATTCTTTAAAGATGAAAGAAGGTGATTCTGTTGCAAATCATTTGAATGATTTTAATTTGATTCTAAGTCAGTTAGCATCTATATATGTAAAGCTAGAAGATGAAGATAAATGCATTTTTTTTACTTTGTTCTTTACCAGAATCTTGGTAAAATCTAATTGTTGCTATCAGTGGTAGTGGTGTAGATCCGAAGATGGACAATATAATTCCTACTCTCCTATCAAAGGAGATGAGGAGGAAGTCTAAAACAAAAATCCAAGATTCCTTTTTTGTAAGAGGTAGGCCTGCAAAAAAAGAACCTAATGGAGACAAGGAAGGAAAAGGTAAGTCTGAAGGACGAAGTAAGGTGAAGTGTTGGAATTGTGAGAAACTGAGACATGTGAAGAAGGATTGTAAGAAAAAGAAAAGGAGTTCCAATTCTTCTACAGAGGAATCCTCAGATGGTGATAATCATGCATTGACCATTTCATGTAAAAATGTTAGTGATGACTTTTTGCTTGATGTTAAAGAGTGATCTTCATGAAGAGGATGGTAGTCATGATTCCATATGTAGCTCATACCATGGTTCAGTGGGAGTTGTTGGAAGTGACATGAATGTATCATTGGTAAGGTTATCTTCATGTGATTGGGGATATGTTTTTTCTTGGTTTAGAGTGGTTGCTATTATGTCATGGTTTACTCTTGATACACGTTTAGAGTTTGGCATGGTACTTGTTCTCTTGACACTAGGATGTTTATGTATGTTATGATGTATGTGATCTCTTTGGAGGAGATGGTTAGATCATGTTGTCATCTTTATGTTCCTGAATCATGATTCAAGCTTTGACATTGATCTTGTGTAGTTCTCTTATGTACTGGGTGCATTAATCATTTTCTTGATTACTTCATGATAGTGCTATGTTGCATTTGGAGTTTGGCATGGATTGGTTGGTTACAGGTCCTCATGGATATTTGGAGAAATAGGTGAGGCTTGAGTTCTCTTATGGTAAGAGATACATGTTGGAATGGTTACTTGTAAGAAAATATTTTTGAACAGTAAAGACCAAGAAGCCTACACCTTGGTTGGATGAGTTCAACACACTCGACGGTTTCACATGCTTCCAAAGAGGCAATTTGGTTATAGAGACTTGGGAAAGGTATTGGTTTTAATTGCAAGTTCAACTTGAATGTGATAGTTAGAGTGCTATTTGTTTAGCCAAAAATCCTATATATCATGCTCGTACTAAGCATGTCGATGTTCAGTATCACTTTGTATGAGAAATGGTTGAGAGTGGGAAGATATTAATTGAGAAAGTTGACACTTTGATTGATGTTGCAGATTATCTTACGAAACCAGTTCCTACAAATAAGTTCTCTTGGTTTTGAGTATTAATCATTTACTTGGAGCTTAATGATTATGCAGGTTGTATTTAAAGTTGGCATGGACTGATTAGTTGTTGCAGAAAGGCCATTAGCCTTGAATTCTTGTATTTGATTTATATTAATAAAATTCCTTGTTTAGAATAATTGTAATGTATAATGTCAAGTGGGAGAATGGGAATAATATGACATTTAATTACAATTGTAAACATATTTCATGTATCTCCTTAGTCCTTGGAAAGTGTTCCCCAACACTAGGATTAGAAAGAGATTAAGTTTTGTGTACCTTAATGTTTTACCCTACTCTAATGTGCAAAATAACTTTAAAATGCAAGTGATAAAAGACTAAGGACACTTCAAGATTAGCCTAAAGAGTGATAAAACAAGAAGGAAAGTGGATAAAACAAGATGCAAATGATTTCACCTTCCTTACTATTGAAGACTCCTTGGTTGGCCCTTACTTGGGATGATTTTGTGTGCTCCTTAGATGGCTTCTTGAGTGACTAAATGCAAGATCAACTTATGCAAAATGATTAAAATAGATAACTAGATGATAGTGAATGAGTGAGAATACAAATTAGCAGCATGTAGTTATCAAAATGGCTAAGTGTTGAAAATTCCCTTGAGGAGGGGGTATTTATAGGAGAATTTGAATTCTCTAGAGAATTCAATGGTCAAGATTCATCCAACAAGGTCAAGATGAAGGGCTATGGTGGGTTGAGAACCCACAAGCCCTCACATCTTGACATGTGGATGGTGAAGTGGCCAAGAGAAGATAAGGTGTAAGTGAGGTGTCAAAAATGTACATGAGGTGGAGGAAGGACAAGTACCTTCCAAGCACCTTGGAGAGTGAGAAGATTTCCTCAAAAAGGGATTCCTTATCCCTAAGTAGGAGTGAAAGGGACATTTGAGGAATTTTGGAATTCCTCAAAAATCTACATGGGAAAAGGAAAGGTAGTTGAAAACATAAATGCGAATTAAAAATTCACATTCTTAGGAGAGTCTAAAAGATAAAAGGTGGGCTCCAAAAAGGTGGGACTTGGTCACATGTGGAGATTGTGACAAGTCCAAGGTTCTAGAAGCCTTGGAAAGATAGAATGTGAATTAAAAATTCACATATAAAAGAGGAGAATCTAGGATATATAAATGTGAATTAAAAATTCACATGGGAAAGGGAGTCAATGCTAAAAGAAGGTAAATGCAAAGGTTGGCTAAAAAGTGGTGCTAAATCTGGCTAATGACCTTGGTTAAGGTTGTGCAAATATTGGATTAGACTAATTAATGGAAGATTAGAGGCAAGTGGCAAATGTAGGAGGATGTGACATTAATCTTTGATTATCATAATCATGAATTAATTAAATTAATTCAGATTAGGGCAATAGGGCAAGATTATGGAGGATGTGACAAGGAGAGAGAAAATGAAGAATTTAAAATTGATTTAAAATCAAAAGGGTAAAAATGACTAAATTAAATAAATTAGTGTATTTATTTAATTTAGAGAGGAAGAAGGTGAAAGATAAAGCATTTAATTATTAAATTAAATACTTTATATATATGAAAAAAGAGGTGTAATATTAATTTAGTAAATTAATATTTAATATGATAGACGAAAAGGGAGTAAATTTAATCATATGGGAGTGATTAAAGTTAGGTGTCTACATTTTGCCCCTCTTCGAAATATTGTTAGGATAACAGTGTTTCGAAGAAAAATAAAATGCAAATGAGGGAGGAAATGACAGATGGTGATGCCCCTAGCGTGGAAAATGTTAATGATGTCCCAATGACCAGGCTAAAGGAATGGAGGAATGGTAAGAGAGTATGCCCCCTCGAGAGGGCGGTCGGGGGAGGGAAAAAAAAGGGGTCCCTGGGCGACATCTCGATAGGAAGAAAAGAAGGACACCATTAGATAGAGCTAAAAAAACCAAGCAATTTTTGTTTTTGAACGGAGGTGATCCGACGCACGGTTTGCAACTGGCAGCCTCGGGAAGTTTGGGATTAATTGGAGGAATAAAAAGTTAAATAAAAGGTAAAAAATACCTTTTTGGAGGAAGGGGTTAAAAAGGTAATTTTAAAAATTACCTTGGTCATTTACACTGTAGCAGTTGAGAGGAAGAGAGTAGAGGAGTGAAAGCGTCAAAGGAGAAACAATGCCGATGGACAATGACATCGCGATTGTGCACCGGGCAGACAAGGTGTGCACATTATACAATGGGGGCGCTGGCGGACAGCATATGAGTAGTAACAAAACCGTCCTATTTAATTTATGCACTTTTTCGTATATTTTGATAGGTTTGGAAAATTTGAACATACGGGTTTTGTTTGTTAGAGGAAAATAAAAAACAGGTCTGGCTTAGTTGTGTAAAAAAAAGTCAAATTAGTGAAAAAAATCAAAAAAAAGAGGGGGGAGTGGTTACGGCGGGGCGTAGCCGCCCCGACTAACGGTGCTGTCGCCACAGCTTGGGGTAGAGCCGCCTCGCTGCGGGGTAGAGCCACCCCTGCCAGGGGCGGTCTCGCCTCGCTGCAGCGAGACGGTGTCGCCCTGGCTGGGGGGTGGTCCCGCCCTGCCGAGGGTTGTCCCGCCCTACTACAGCAGGGCGGTGCCACCCTGGTCGGGGGTGGTGTTGCCCTATTGCGGCAGGGCGAAGCCTCCCCGCTGTAGCCGGGGCGGACCTGCCCTACTGTAGCCGGGGCAGAGCCACCCGGCTGCGACCGAGGCAGAGCTGCCCCGCTGCGGCGGGGCGGTGCCGCCCCATTGCAGCCAAGAAGGGACGTTTGATCAGGGGTAGAGCCGTCTGATAGGGGGAAAAACTAACCCAACAGGGGGTGGGGTGGAAAGAAAAGAAAAGAAAGAAAAAAATGTAAGAGGCAAGAGAAAAGAGGAAAGATAAGAAAATGGAATAATGATAAAGTGTTTGTGCATGTAGAGCTTTGAGCGGATACGAGTGCATGAGCAACGGTCCGAGGTGATGGCGGCATCGATAGTAGTGATGAATGGGGAGGATGAGGCGACGTTGGATCATGCAGGTTTAGGTCACTATGTTCAGTTTCCAGTGGTCAGAGCACATCCAGCGATGCTGATAGCGTTGATAGAGAGATGGAGCTCAGAGACATCCACGTTTCATTTCCCTACAGGAGAGATGACTATGACGTTGGAGGATGTGTGGCACATCTTGAGGCTACTGATTGCCGGTCGGTTAGTGAGCAAGGTGGTGTCCACAGGGGCAAAGTTACATGAGACCTTGAGAGTTTTGTTTGGTCATGTGACGTTGCCCCTGGTGATGGGGCAGTTGGATTTGGACGGGTGTTTGTCAGTGGGGGTGCCAGCTTTACCGTTATTCCTGTGTGGGCTGATTAATGGGATATTGTTGCTAGATCAGAGTAGACGTTTATGTAACCTACGCTATATGGAGGTGATCCAACATATTATCGAGTGGCGAGAAGGGTCGTTTTCGTGGGGTTCATGTGTATTGGCACAGCAATACAGAGATATGCACAAGATCTGCTACCGGGGGGTATCGAGTGTGACATATATGACGCTGCTGCAAATTTGGGCATGGGAGAATATTGCCGTGACGAGGCCGATAGTGGTGAGGAGGGGGACAGTGGATGATCGTGAGCCCGTGGCTTGGGAGTATGGGGAGGAGAGAGGGTGGGTTTTCCGCTATGAGAGGTAGGGAGAGATGGAGGGGTGGAGGAGAGCATTTGATGATCTTCAGCCGAGGGACATAGAGTGGCAGCCATATAGAGCACGTCAGTTCAGGGGATGGACGAATACGAGGGGACAGGAGGGGTATTTTCTGAGCTGGTGCTTTATCATTGGTACTCTGCCGTGCATAGTAGAGTCTCATTGACTAGACAGAGTGCTGAGACAGTTCAGAGTGATACATGATATTTTGACAGCGCCTATCTTGTTCCGGTGGTATAGTAGAGAGCTACCATGGGGAGGCCGCATAGCACCAGCAACAGTAAGGGTGTCATGGAGGGTAGCAGGACAGGTGCCTTATCCAGGGAGAGTAGGAGGAGAGCAGGTGCCAGTGGTGATCGAGCGATATCGGAGGTGGTTCCAAAATAGGTTATGGGAGAGGATTACTCCGGTTTAGCCTATTTCGATGGTAGCGGGCGCCAGACCAGAGGATGAGCAGAGACCATGGAGGGAGAGGAGAGGAGGGGAATAGTAGCGACGAGAGGCTGTGGCAGTGGTAGACGAGGGGAGACAGGAGGAGCCCGAGGGGGATGAGAGAGAGCAGGCATGCAGAGCTGGGAGGAGGAGGAGGAGACATCAGAGACAAGGCCGGAGAGAGGGTCGACAGCGGGAGAGAGAGTAGCCACAGAGAGCCCAAGGGGGCAGAGGGTGGAGGAGGTGATGGATGTAGATGATATGGAGGATGTGGAGGTGGTAGGTGCGAGGGATGCTGCAGAGGAGGGGAGGAGACAGTTTATGGTAGGACGACATGGTCAGCCACGACGGTTGCAGGTTCAGCCAACTGCAGAGAGTCACGAGGCTCGTCAAGAGCCGGAGAGCAGAGAGGATGAGGGTGTTAGAGCAGTACTAGGGGAGGAGAGGAGGTCACCACGACATCGATTTGTGGTTGAGAGACAAGGAGAGGCGAAACGATTCTAGGTTCGCCGGATTATGGAGGACCGTGAGGAGCGACAGGAGCAGGAGGGGAGGGAGGAGTCAGCAGGTGGGAGTAGGAGGGGAGGGAGGAGTTAGCAGGTGGGGAGGATGAGACAGAGTAGGTGGTTGTGGAGGAGGATGCGATGGATGTGGACAGGGATGCGGCGGAGGAGGATATTGCGACAGCAGGGTCATTAGCTTTAGTTCCTTATGTACCAGAGGATCCCATTGTGCAGGCGAGGAGAGCAGAGGCGAGAGTACAGATGGTGGAGTAGAGAGTGAGGGCTCTTGAGGCCGAGCTAGCCAGAGTAGAGCGGGAGTCATTGAGAGATTATGAGGCCATGGTTTTCGAACTAGGGGGAGCAGTGGAGGAGAGAGACAGGGCACAGTTAGAGGTGCAGAGGATACAGGGTGAGTTGACGAGTATAACATAGGACCACAATATATTACAGGCAGAGGTCGTGGTTTTATAGGCCAGGGGGAGCCAGAGGGGAGGACAGAGCAGGGAGCTGATCAGGGGATAGGATGTACTAGTCAGTAGTCAGGAGATCTCCAGCGAGACTGGGACGAGCTTCAGGATAGGGTACATTGTCTTGAGCAGACAGTTGGAGATATGGGGCTAATGTAGGAGAGGGAGGCTGTGGCAATAGAGCAGGCACATATTATGCGGGCTGAGAGGGATGTCGCATAGGTGCAAGTGTAGGTGATGGAGGTAGAGAGGGATGCGGCATAGGCGCGCATTCAGAGTGAGAGGGTAATGGCAGAAGCAGAGATACAGTCACTACAGAGAGGGAGAGATGAGGCAGTAGCAGAGGTAGCAACTCTCTGGAGAGAGAGGGATTCGGCAGAGCTGCGGTCATAGGCTCTTCAGAGGGATAGAGATACAACAGTGACTCAGGCACAGGGGGCTAAGAGGGAGAGAGATGCAGCAGAGAGGCGGATGCAAACCCTACAGGCAGAGAGGGATGCCGTGATGGCTCGTGTACCGACAGGTCAGGGTGTGGGTGGGATGTCAAGAGCAGATATGCAGGTTATGGAGAGAGAGAGGGATGCAGCGGTGGTATAGACCGCAGTTGTGGAGGAGATGAGGGATCGTTTATAAGCAGAGCTGGCACAGAGTCGGTTGGCTCAGGAGGCATGGGAGCAAGAGAGGAGAGCTATTACTAGGGACCGAGACAGGTATTGTCATGAGCGGAATTCTGCTCGGGTCCAAGTTACAGAGCGAGAAGAGAGCATGAGGGAGGTAGGTTTTTGGATGGCTGCATATTATTCTGCAGTTCCTGATCTAGCATAGCGGACAGTCCATTACACCCGGCAGACACCTCAGATGTCAGCGCCATCTCAGTCATTGGGGACACGGACCCATGGTTACAGTGATTCACCAGGGGTTTCACCAGACAGGGGAGCAAGACCTAAGTTGCCACAAAGATCAGATGTGGGGAGTTCATTCGGAAGGTGATAGGCTACTGAGTTTTTGACAGATGCAGGATGGAGTGTGTAGGATTTATTGACAAAGATCAGAGATGTTCCATATCTCTAAATTTTGTAGTGTATCATGTGATGGATATATGTATGATGGACATGTGACACATATTATATTATCTTGATATGGGACAGTTCTTATTGACACCATGTAGTATGTTTCCTTTTATGATGGATGATTATATGCATGCGTATATGGTATTACTTGT
Source organism: Sequoia sempervirens (assembly GCA_007258455.2). Taxonomy (NCBI): domain Eukaryota; kingdom Viridiplantae; phylum Streptophyta; class Pinopsida; order Cupressales; family Cupressaceae; genus Sequoia; species Sequoia sempervirens. Next base: position 410,157,350 of record VDFB02075321.1, read on the forward strand.
TTATGATGTGTTGGTTTATGATGTTTATGATATGAGATGTTCATGTGGATGATTGGATATATGTACTTGTAGAACACGAATAATTTTATTGATGCAAATATGCACATGGTGATGTGTTATGTGTACATGTGGGATCTATAATGATTTATATATATGGATGCCTAGTTGACTTATTTGTCATGTATGTATATGTGTATGATGGGTTTTGTATGAACATTTTATATATGCAGGATGTGATGTATTATGAGTCTGACACTTTGTGATGTAGGTGGCGATGTATGTATGGACTTAACATGTGGTGATGCAGGTGACGATGGAAATATGGACTTAACATGTGGTGATGTAGGTGACGATGGATATATGGACTTAACATGTGGTGATGCAGGTGACGATGGATATATGGACTTAACATGTGGTGATGCAGGTGACGATGGATATATGTAATAGCGCTTTGGTAATTTTTAGAGAAAATAACACACGGCCATAAGTGCCAATAAGAACTGACATGATAATGGGAGGTGGATATGTGGTGATTGTGAGAATGGGTGTCATTTGGCATTTGTCAAAAAGTATCAGTATCCTGAGAAGAATGGAAAAGAATGGGGTAAAGCGTTTGCACAACCAAAACCATAGGGTGAGTGTAATGCAATGATTATGAAAATGCAATCCTAATTCAATTTTCCATCTTTGGAGCACTGGTTTTTGCTATAGCATAAGACACGATACACCAAGGTATGGAGGACCGAGGTAGATTAGTGTCTAATGCATAAAACAAACACGCCAGACAAGAAGGCTATCCCAACACCCCAAAGTCACGAAGATCTTGGTCGGGCCAGGTATTGAGATAACCACAAGCACAAAAGGATGTCCCAGTGTAACACAAGACCCCAAGGACCTTGGTGGGTACTATGTGAGACAACCAAGAAAACACAACAAAAGAAAAGATCAAGATATGCCCCTATGTGGACCAATCAAAACACGCCATAATATGATAGATTATGGCGGCCTTGACAAGTGATTATAGGGAGCTCAAATGATAAACAAGAACCAAAAGCCTAAAAAAAAATCGCAATCAATTTCAAATGTCCTTTGCCATAGGATCAAGGGGATAGATGGAGTTGATGAGGTCTGTTAGGAAGGATGTATCCTATTGAGACCCATGATGAACACTAAGCAAAAAGATCGATATGATATAGGATATTCAAAATTGATTAGATTCGTTGGCACAAGTGGGTCTTGTTTGTTAAGGACCAGTTGGATAAAGGCATAGCTTGATGACACAACACAAGGGAGACAAGACACAACCTAAAGACCTAAGGGCTCGGGGGCTGATCATAGATTAGCCTTGCCTACGTGAAAGCGCAGAGCCCTCGTAGTTCATGGAAAAATACCATGGATAAAGTGGAAAGAAAACAATGGTGACCGATGATGAAGGACACAAAACGCTACAGACAAATGCCCCGAGGGAGGATCAGATGACCAACCTTGCCTATGTGAAAGCGCAGGGGCAACGTAGTTCGATAAAAAGACCATGGATAAAAGCGAAAAGGGATTGGTGAAGACGAAGTGATGGAGGACCAAAACAAGTTGATCCAAAAAGTCCCCGGGGGTAGATCACATGATCAGCCTTGCCTACGTGACAGCGCAGGGGCAACGTAGTTCGACTAAGGATGAAAGTGACGCAGGAGGATGAGATCTAAGTGGAGACCGACACGATGGGTGATCCTACATGATGACACAGACTGACTGACAAAGGGAATGAAGGACATAAGCTCAAAGTGGAATATATAAAAAAAGCTCAGGATGAAGGATAGGCAAGGTGGGTCGTCTAGTGCTCAATTCATAAATACCAAGCGGCCTAGGTTGAGGTGGGCAAGAATGATAGTGCGGATGAAAGCACAAAATAACTAGGATGTCAAGTAGATAATGATTAAGCCCTCTATGGATAATGCCTGCTAACAGGTTTTCACCATCCATACTTATCCAAGGCGCCACCAAGAGGTGGTTTTCACCATAGGACGGATTTTTTTTTTTTTAATTTTTTGAATTTTTTGATTTTTTTTTTTGATTTTATGATTTGGGTGGGGGCACCAAATGGACTCAGGCATAGAACCTCTTTAGATGGAGGATATTGATGGGTTTTTCAAGGGGGTCTCCTTCAAGAGTAGTCAACCAGTAGGCCCCAAATCCATATTTGGTGACTATGATATAAGGTCCTAACCAGTTTGCCTCAAATTTTCCCTTTTTATCACAGTCCAGTTGAGTGCGTTGGTTTTCTTTGAGGACAAACTCACCAACCTAGAATTGTCTAGGATGAACCTTCTTATTGTAATGACATTTGAGGAAATTTTGGTATTCTTGCAGGTGATCATAGGCTCTTATTCTCCGTTCATCCTGTAACTCTAGCTGTGCAAGTCATGCAACACGAGCATCTTCTTCGCTGATAAGGTTCTTTAGAGAAATTCTCAATGATGGAAGCTCAACTTCGATTGGAAAGATGACTTCAACACCGTATACTAAAGAGTAGGGGGTGGCGCCCGTTGGGGTGCAGATGGATGTACGGTATGCCCAGAGGGTAGGATGAATATGGAGGTGCCAATCTCGTCTAGTGTTATTGACAACATTTTTGAGGATGCAGATGAGGGTCTTGTTGGTTGCTTCTGCCTGACCATTACCCTGAGGGTAATAAGGTGTCGACCAACGATGCTGGATATGGAAGGTGTCATAGAGGTGTTTCATGGCTTGGTTTTTAAAAGGTTTTCCGTTATCAGAAAGGATGGTGAACAGGATACCATATCTGCAGAGAATATGGTAGAGGATGAATTTGGAAATCTGAGTATCGGTGATTTATGAGAGTGGCATTGCTTCCACCTATTTGGTGAAGTACTCAGTTGCGGTAATGATGAATGTATGGCCATCGGATGATGGTGGGTAAATCTTGCCAATCAAGTCGAAACCCCATTGAGAAAAGGGCCATAGTGCTAGAAGGGGCTGAAGATCTTGTGCTGGAGCGTGAATCAAATCTGCATGCTGTTGGCATGGAAGACATTTCTTCACAAATTCGCAAGCATCATGTTCCAGTGTAGGCTAATATCCAACCCGTAAGATCCTTTTGGCCAGAGCCATACCATTTGAGTGAGCTCCAGAAATACCACCATGTACTTCTGTTAGTACCGTTTGGGCCTCGGTCTCATTCAGACATCTAAGGAGGATTTCATCATACCCGCGACGATAAAGCGTATCACCAACAATGATGTATTGGGAAGAACGATGGATAAAGGATTTGCGTTGGTTGCGTGTAAGTTCTAGAGGTATGATATTATCACGGAGATAAGTGTATATGTCTTGGTACCACGGGGAGGCAGGACCTACAATATCGCACACCATGTCAGTCTCAGGAACATCATATGCAAGGATTAAAAGTTGTTCAACAAGAAACTCACACTCCATTTGGTCCTTACGCATGTCAATCAGGGAACCAATAGTGGCCATTGCATCTGCCACTTTATTTTGTACCTAAGGGATTTGGTCAAATTGTATGGAGGTGAAATATTTCTTGAAATCATCCACCATGCATTTATAGGGTAATAGTTTATCATCTTTCGTGAGGAATTCATCATTAACTTGTCTAATGACTAGCAAAGAATCATCCAAGACTTTCAAATGGGTTATGTGCCACTGTTTTGCAATTCTGAGGTCAGTGAGGAGAGCTTCGTATTCTGCCATATTGTTGGTACATGGGAATGCTATCCTGAATGACTTTGGGATGTAGTCACCTTGAGGGGTGACTAATAGAATTCCTGCCCCAGATCTGCTATGAGTGTATAAGCCATTAAAATATAACGTCCAAGCTGGTGCTTCTGTCACTGTGTAGATTTCTTCATCTGGGAATTCAGTGTCTAGTGTGTAGGCATCTACTAATGGTGCTTCAGCCAAATGATCAGCAATAACCTATCCTTTTATGGCTTTTCGCTCCACATACTCTATGTCAAATTTGCTTAGAAGCATGACCCATTTGGCCATGTGGCCAGTCAGAGTGGTTCTAGATAACAAATACTTCAGGGGATCAATTTTAGCGATTAATTTGACTGGATGGCTGAGCATGTAATAACGGAGTTTGTGTGTGCTGAAAACTAGCGCAAGGCAAACTTTCTCCATGGGGGAGTAATTCAACTCATAGCCAACTAGTGTTCGACTAATGTAGTAGATTTCCCTCTTTTTGAATGACTCATCATGTTGTGCCAACAATGCCCCCAGTGCGACTGAAGTAGCAGAGATGTAAAGCAAGAGGGGTTTTCCTAGAATGGGCGGCATTAAGATTGGTGGATGAGCTAAATATTCCTTAATTTTATCAAAACCCATCTGACACTGTGGGGTCCATCGAAAGGTGGAATCTTTCTTCAAAATATGGGTGAATGGTTGACATTTATCTACTAGCTGGGCTATGAACTAACAGATGGACTGCATCTTCCCCTGGAGGCTTCTTAATTACTTTAGATTGCGTGGAGGTGGCATGTGCAGAATAGTCTTTACCTTGGCGGGATCAACTTCAATACCTCTGTGAGAGACTATGAAACCCAACAACTTCCCTGACATGACCCCAAAGAAGCCATCCATAAGGGATAACATCTAACACTGTGGGGTCCATCGAAAGGTGGAATCTTTCTTCAAAAGATGGGTGAATGGTTGACATTTATCTACTAGCTGGGCTATGAACTGACAGATGGACTGCATCTTCCCCTGGAGGCTTCTTAATTGCTTTAGATTGCGTGGAGGTGGCATGTGCAGAATAGTCTTTACCTTGGCGGGATCAACTTCAATACCTCTGCGAGAGACTATGAAACCCAACAACTTCCCTGACATGACCCCAGAGAAGCCATCCATAAGGGATAACATCTCATGTCCTGCTGTCAGGTCAACCAACATGTCAATGTTAGGCAGGGGGAAGTCATCTTTTGGATAGGCTTTGTTAAGATCTCTAAAGTCCGTGCAGATGCAAATGTCTCCATTTGGTTTGGCAACTGGTACTATATTTGAGATCCATTCAAAGTAGTCAATTGGTCTGATAAAACCCGCCTCTAGTAACTTCTCCAATTCCTTCTTGACTAATAACGCAACTTGCGGATGCATCTTGCGAAGCTTTTGTTTGACAGGCTTGGCGTCTGGGCGAATGTCTAAGTGATGAACCAATAAGGCAGGATCTAAGCTTTGCATGTATGAGTATGACCAAGCAAAGTTAATGATTCCCTTTTGGAGTAGCTGCACAATGACCAGATACTCTTGCTCTGAGAGTGACTTAGCTACATAGGTGATTTTAGGATTTTTAGTAGTTCCCAGATTAACTTCTTGCATCTCTTTAATCATAATAGATGATTGCGCAGATAACTGAGTTCCCATAAGGGGAAGATGAACATCTCCATCTTCCAGCACCTCTTCGAGGTTTTTGCTATCAGATGCATCTTTTATTTTTACTTTTTCAAGGTCAGGAAGTGCCTCAGGGAGGTTTTCACTAGATGACTGCTTTTTACTTTTCTTATTTTTATTTTTGTGACTAGAGTGTTCATCTTCCCCCAATCCCATAAGGTTGACATACGTATCTGTAGACATACTGACAGGTGTGCTATTACGTAGGTCCCAATCAATAAGCTCAGGGTGACAAAGGGATAGGCTAATAGTGTAGACGGATAGACATTCAAACATGGATGATAAGTCGGTATGATCGACATCATCGTACGCCTGTATGATGGATTCCTCCTTAGGTATGTCTTCCAATGAGCCATTGTCCAGGATGATACTATTGGAAGTATTAGATGATGTTGTAGGGATTTTCTGTTTTCTGTCATACCCAATGCCTACTTTCTTTGGTAACTGTGACGTATCAATGGGTTGCAACCACCCTTGTTCTTCTTTACCTAGACCCCTACCTTGATAGTTATGTTTTTCCACAAACTTTGTTGGCCAAGGGTACTTTTTCTGAAAATGTTTCTTTAGAGGAGTCTCTAGCTCAGGATCTTCTCGATAGACCCATTGGCTTATATCCTCTTCTGGTGCATCGATCTTGACACTTGGGGATCTAAAAGTGGTGGTAGGGATGTTTTTATCACTGAAGGTGAGAGTCTTGTCTTCCTTTTGTGTAGCATGCAAAGGTTGACCATACTCGTGTGGTGACGGTGGCATGGTGGCTACATTGAGCTGTATGCATTTCGTATTCGCCACACCCTTTGTCGATGATCTGGACTTTGGTGACCGTAGGATCTGTGGTGGAGGATGAAGTGGTCATCGCGGTGGATGGTGGATTAGTGGATGATGAGTGGGATGCCCCCATTTCCACCCCAGGACAATAATGTAAATGAGGAAATGATGCTTCTAAAGCATGACAATATTCAAATGGTTGGGGGTCGGCATAGATGGTGACTTCTTGTCCGTTGACAGGGAATTTCAGGCATTGATGGTATGTGGAGGGGACGGCTTGCATAGCATGGAGCCATGGGTGGCCAAGGAGGAGATTATATGGTAAGTCCAGATCAAGGACATGACAGGTAGTATACTGAAGTACAAGTCCCACTTGGATAGGAAGACTGATAATTCCCTCTGAATTTCTTTCTGTATTATCATAGGCTTTGATTGTAATGATTTGGTTGCTTAAGTCCGCTTGAGTGTACCCCATCTGTTTTATGAATTTCAAAGTACACAAATTGAGGGCAGAGCCATTATCTACCAAGACCCTTTTTATTTTATGGCGAGCAACGACTTTGATATGTAAAGGGCGATTATGATTGACATCGATGTTTGGCATATCATTTTGGCTGAAGTGGAGGTGATGAGACAAAGCCAAGTGTCCCACCAAAGCTTGGAATTGTGTGGGGTCGATGTCATTTGGTACATGGGTTTCCTGCAGGGCTCTATTGAGGATTTCTTGATGTACCGGGGAAGACTTAAGAAAATCCAAAATGGATATATGAGCGGGGGTCTTCCTTAGGTGATCAAGGATGTTGTACTGAGAGTTTACAGGAGTTGGTTGGGTGGGTGCAGAGGCTGTAGGGACGGTGATGTGGGCTCGTCGTGTAGTAACAACACATTGAGGGTCTTTGGCTTTAACATGTATCATGGATACTCGGGGTTCCACCTGCTCAATGTAATGAATAACACCTTCATAATTAAGGGGCACATTCTTGTAATTCACATTATTTGTGCTGTTATTTTGAGGATTACTGTTGGAGGTGCTAGGGCCTTGATTATGGTTTGGGAAGGCGTTCTGGTATATCTGTAGTTGAGCATTGGATGATGAAGGTTGACTGGGGTCAACCTTGATATCACCTCAATCAATGAGATCTTGGACATAGTTTTTCAAACCTTGACACTTATTCAAAGAGTGTCCCTTGATTTTATGGAACTCACAATACTCATTTTCTTTAAACCATGCTAGCTTGGGTTTGGACTCGTCAAATGGCTTGGTGACAGGGTACGTGATCGGATAGTTGATCTGTAACAGCTTATTGAAGACGACACTCAGAGGTTCTCCTAGTTGAGCATACTGGCATTTAGTGTTCCCTTGGTGATTTTGATTGGACTATTGGGGAGGACGGGGTGTCCCTTGTGGTACAGAGATGGCATTAGGTATGGATTGTTGTTGTCTCTGGGATGTGTTAGCCAGGTGGACATGTTTAGTATCTGTGACACCATCATTTACTGCATTTTTGTTCTTGTTCCAAAAACATGGCTTGTCATTGAATGACCTTTCCTTATCTTGATTATATATTTTGATGTGCCCTTTGGCAACAAGGGCACGCTCAAGCATGGGTCCCTTCTCTACTACCTCTACGAAAGTGGTGACACAATGTAATCTAAAGTTATGAGCCATGTCGGGGTGAGAGTTCTCCATGAAGAGGGTGACCATGTCCTTTTATTTCAAAGGGGTTTTCATTCGGCTTGCTAAGGCACACCACCTTTGGAGGTAGTTAGTAAGGGTTTCCCCTTCATGCTATTTCTCTTTGAGGAGATCCAAGGTATCAGTATCTTTCTCCAAATTGAAGGAGAAGTAGGAGACAAACTTTTCTGATAGGTCAACAAAAGATTTTATGGACCCCTTTTCGAGGGTCATGAACCACCCTAGGGCATTGCTTGCCAGACTCCAGGGGAACAGGCGCAGGAGATAGTTGTCATTGTGGATAACTTCTTGACACTGGGTATAAAACTCTTGCAAGTGAGCCTTAGGGTCTTTGTTTCCCTTGTATTTGTCAAATTTTGGTATCTCGAAATGTTTAGGAAACATGATTAATGAGATGGAGGGATCAAATGGATATGGGCATATATCTTCAAATTTGAATGATTGTTTTGTAGCCCCGGCTTGAAGGTCCTTAAGTGCAGCTTTGATTTCCAACAAATCCGAGCTAGCCGGTGGCGGGTTAGGGGGATATTGATGATAGGATGCTAAAGGATCCTGCTGAAAAGGCGTCGGATTGTTGAAATACGAGTTTGGATGATTGGATGATGATATGGCTTGCTGGTAAGATGGGGGATTTTGTTGATACAGGCTCTGTTGTTGTGGGGTGTAATATGGATTTGTTTGATAAAAGTGCGGGGTAGGTTGTTGAGGAACTTGGATGGGACGTTGCGTGTTGGTTTGTTGGTGTTGAGGGTATTGTTGTGATTATTGGGAGGTCACATAAAATGGTTGTTGGTGGAATTGCTGTTGATTGTGATAGTAGTAGTGTTGGGGAGGTTGTTGTTGTGACGTCAAATGTTGTATGGGCCGAGGTGGGATATTGTGTTGTGGTTGGGCCTTTGGATGCAAAATGGATGCAAGAAAGGGGGATATGGTTTGAGCAATAGGTGGAGATGGATTGCCTTGTGATTGGTAGGATGGCTATTGTGAAGAGGCCAAAGTATTGTGTATAGGTTGTTGCGGATGAGATGGCGGAGGTAGCGTAGACGTGTTTTGTAAAGGGGGTTGTTGGGCACCACCTGGAACATTCAGCTGGGGTGTGCCTTGTGGAGGTAATTAAGGTAGAATGTTGGGTTGGTGAAGCTGTTGAGATGGTATATTTGTAGGAGGTGGAAGTGATGTGGTAAAGGAGGTGCCCCCAATGTTGATTGGAGGTTGGTTGGAAGGAGGGGGTGTTGTTAATGTTAATGGCGGAGGTTGTGGAACATTTTGTGGCATACCGTAGGCAAAAGGATTATTGGGATTAGGCACTTGAGGTCCTCCTATAGCTGAGGTCAAAGCATGTGGGGGATAGTTGACCTGATAAAGAATGACATTTTCAAATTCAGGTTGATGCCAACCCTCAACTGGAGGAACATTGGAGAAGTATGAACCTTCGGGTGCATTTTGTGAACCTTGGAGTATGTTAGATGGGGCACCCCTATATTTGGGAAAGTCAACATTCGGGGGTGGAGGGGTTTGACACCCTTCTCAATCAGGAGGGCCAAGATTTCTTCCCCATGTTTCTCAAGCAAACGGTCAGTCATTTGCACATTGGCAGGATTACTAAAATGTTCCTCAAGTGTGAGTTCAGGTTGATTAACCATACTCTCTTCACCATGTGGCGAGTTATTCTGATTCTCGGTGTTAGAGTGCGATGAAGTACCATTATGAGGATCATGAGGGACGTTGGTACCCTTGTTAGGATCTGATGAGATGTTGATTGTGTTTTTGGGATCTTGAGGGTTGTTTGATTGGGCATTTTGGGTTTGTTGTTCAGCCATTTTCTTTGCCTGTGATCAGGTCTGAATGGGCATGCAAATGTGCGATGAGTGGATTATGAAAATATTTTTAACGAATGATTTGATTGTGATTGGATGAGGTATGGTTTTGATAGGATTCAGATTTTGATCAGATTTTGTTTGGATATATTTGATTGGATCGGACTTTGATGGGATTGGATTTGGATTGGGCAAGATTGGATTGGATTAGATTGGATTGGATTGGATTGGATTGGATTAGATTAGATTGGATTGGATTGGATTGGATTGGATTATTTGGTTGAACGGATGTGATTTGATTGATTGGACAATTCAATCAAATGATTGGTTTTGATTGATTTGGACTATTGGATGGGTATGATTGGATGGTAAAAGATGAGAGGGAGACCTTGAGTTTAATCAAAGGAAGTTACCCTTAACAACCAAGAGCTTTAATTGATTAAGAGGATGATCACGGCACCGAATCCACCTTAAGATAGGAATGGATTGATTGGGCCGAGGATGATAACTTACACCACCAAATTCACCTCAAGATGGAAGCAAATTGATTGGGGTCGAAGTTAAAGGCTAATAATCAAATTCAAGTGCTATGGTCGATTTGGGTAACCACTTTGTAATACAAGGTTAGGACGGTTTGGTTATGGGTGGTGTTTGGTGGTGTAAATGGTAAAAATATGATGTTCGCTAGGTGATGGTATGGACTTTTGAATGGATTATGGGGAAATTAAGATGAACGGGTGGATTGAAGATGATTGTGAAGAATGAGTGGGGATTTATAATGGTTAAACAAAGGTTTGGAATGATTAGATGGAGGTTTAAACGGATCAAATGGAGGTTTTAGAAGGCTTAGAGTGACAAAATAGAGGCTTAGGATGATGAGATAATGGTTGGGAATGATTAAATGATGGTTTAGAGGCTAAACGAATCCAAATGGGATGATTTCGGGTGTTCAGGAGGGCAAATCCGCCCCTCTGCAACAAAAATCAGGGGTGTTGATAGCTTTTTGCAGTAAAACAGGGGCACTTCCACCTTTCTACAGCCAAACAGGGGCGTTGCCACCTTTCTGCAGCAAAACAGGGGCGTTGCCACCTTTCTGTAGCAGAATCAGGGGCGCTTCCGCCTTTCTGCAGTAAGACAAAGTTTGGTTTTGATGGTAAAGGCTATGGCAAGGACGCAAAATGATAAAGTAAGGCCAAAGTATCAAAGATTTCACAGATTTTTCACAAGAAGACACTTCAAGTAAGCACAATCCTATGATTAATGTTTAAGGGTATGGCTAAGCAAGATCTTAATCTAGGATGCACAAGGCTTCTAGGGAGTCCTCGATATACTCTTGGTACATGAGGCACAACCGTGAACACTAGCCCATCACAAGCGTGAGTCAGGAACCCCAGTGAGATACTGAAAGGCTCGGACCAACTCTTCACATCTATCTAGGTATCACCCTAGCTTCGACGCTCCACCAATTACGACGTGACTGGATTGGGGTACAACTTTCATTCTCCCCCCTTTATATACCCCTCTGGTACACGTGGTTGGAATCATCCCTTGGGGTGATGAAATCCCCAAGCAGGTCCCACTAAAAAGAAGACACTAACTGCTTCCAACTACTCCCCAGGCTCACACGAAGTGCAAGGGGAAAGTGAAAACAAATTAATGCCCCCTTGGGTAACACAAGAACAAACAATCATAGCAAGCAATGAAGTTTACTCCCCCTAATTAGACTATGTTCCAAAATAACAAGGATAATTTTTGAAAATTTGATCAAATAGATGGCCCTGCAAACAAATGTTAGCTGTCTTCTTCTTCGTCCTTAGTCAGTTATGCCATAATATGCTACAAAAATGTTAACAAAAAACACCAATATCCTTGCCAAAACAATGTTAGAGGGTTATTACTTGACAATAGCAAAAAAAAGAGAGCAAAAATGAAGCCAAAATGACTGTTTTAACTTCCAAACTGTGCTCTTTTGGGGCGCTTCCGTGTTTCTGTAGCAAAATAGGGGCGCTACCACCTTTCTACGGTAAAGTAGAGGGCGCTGTCGCATTTCTACGGTGGACAAAAGGGTGCTGCCACCTTTTTGTAGTGGACAAGAGGGCACTGCCACCTTTCTGTAGTAAGAGGTTAGAGGAAAAGAGCCTTTCAAAATAAAAGGGCGTATCCACCCCTCTGCAGGAAACTTTTTAAAAGGGAAAGTTGTACACTTCACTGCAAGAAAGTGTTAGAAAAACTTTCTAAGTACACACCTAACTACAACAAACTATTAGAAGAACATGAAATTTATAGACATAGGGCGCTGTCGCCTTTCTGCAGTGGACAAGATGGCACTGTCACCTTTCTGTGGTAAGCAGAGGGCGCTGCCGCCTTTTTGCGGTAAAGCAGAGGGTGTTGTAGCCTTTTTGTAGCCTTTTCCTGTAAAATTATTAGCAAAAAAGAAGGTTAAATGCAAGAACCCGTTTGTGGGTCCCACTGGGCATGCAAGAAATGTGCACCTTAATGTTTTACCCTACTCTAATGTGCAAAATAACTTAAAAATGCAAGTGATAAAAGACTAAGGACACTTCAAGATTAGCCTAAAGAGTGATAAAACAAGAAGAAAAGTGGATAAAATAAGATGCAAATGATTTCACCTTCCTTGCTATTGAAGACTCCTTGGTTGGCCCTTGCTTGGGATGATTTTGTGTCTTCCTTAGATGGCATCTTGAGTGACTAAATGCAAGATCAACTTATGCAAAATGATTAAAATGGATAGCTAGATGATAGTGAATGAGTGAGAATACAAATTGGTAGCATGTAGTTATCAAAATGGCTAAGTGTTGAAAATGCCCTTGAGGAGGGGGTATTTATAAGAGAATTTGAATTCTCTAGAGAATTCAATGGTCAAGA
>VDFB02075321.1:410170040-410193485 GCA_007258455.2 Sequoia sempervirens
TATATTATCCCTAGTTTGGATAACCTGGCACTAGAATGGAAATGGAGGGATTTTTCTAACCTAAATTTACCCCAGAGAGAAGTGCACACTCTCACTGAAGCATTAAAAAATAGATCTTTGTCATTGCATGAGGTTTGTGATACCTTAATATGGGCAGGAGCTAAGTCGGGTGAATATAATGCAAGAGATGGATATACTTTTATAAAAGGAGAGAGGTAGGACTATTGACAATCAACCCCTACACCTGTGCTGGAGCAATGTTTTCCTTCCTAAGGTTGGAATGCATGCAAGGGTAGCAATACAAAACAAGGTTTTGATGGTGGATCATTTTTTTCGCCTTGGTATCTAAGGACCTTCAAGGTGTGTACTTTGTGAGAAGGCTAAAGAAACCTCCAACCATCTACTTCTTGGTTTCCTGTATGCACAAAAATGCTAGCAATGGCCCTGTGTGAAATTAGGTTGGGTAGGGGCCATGCCAAATGATCTACTCAGCTACTTCTGATCATTGCCAAACCTAAAAAGAAGATCAACATACAGAGATATATGGATTCTCTATTGAAAATGGAGGTAATTATGTAGCTTAATACTTTATAAAATTGTGATATTGTAGATCTAATTAAGTGTTATTTGTTACAATTTCTTTGTGGATGATTATTTGTTTAGATTCATTTTACCATTTGTAGAAGTAGACTGAAGATTGTAGAAGAATAAGACCAAAAGATAGAAGTGACACAACATATACCATGGAGAAACCCTTTCAAGAAAAAACTCCACCACCAAAATCAATAGTGCTTTTATTATTTAACCTTAGAACAAGATTACAATCATTCTTTATCAATCCTTACTTGAGATGCTTCTTTTTCCTTCAACAATTCTTCTTCACAACCTACAATAAACTCTAATAAAACTCTCTTCAACTTGCCACAAAAAATAGACAATAATGAGCCTTGTAAACTTCAAAGAGTTTACAATTACAAAGAAAAAAGCTTATCTCACAAAACCTACACCTATTCTTTGCGAGTATATTTCTTCCGTGAAAAACAATGTCAAGCCAAGTCCTTCATCAATTTGGGTGTTCAAAATTGAAGTCCTAACTCAACGTTGATTACAAAGTTATCTTGTAAGCTTCTCCTTAAAGTTGACACCCAAGAATGGGCCCACTTAACTCAGCCTTATAAAATATCCTATCATGCATGTTAACTCCAAGATGCCAACTTGGGCACCCAAGGTGGGTCCAAGTCAATCTTTGTTAACTAAAAAATATCTCTCCATCAATTCATGCAAATATCATGCATGATTGATCATCCCCACTTAATTGAATGTATCACCTATTATCTGTCATGCAACTCAAGTCATTAGTCATGCATTCTAAGTCAATTGAAGTCAACTAGCATTCAATTGAAACTAACTACATACAATTGAAGATAAATGAACCATAACTTAACTAAATTGAATTGAATTGAACTGAACTGAATTGAATTGATATTGAACTAAACTAAACTAAACTAAACTGAATTGAACTGAACTTCATGCATGTAAACATCAATCCTTAACTTAACTCAAGGTGAATTCCACCTTCCATGTGGGCACCCCATGTGCTCCTATTTTGTAGGATCTCTTATTGGGTGTCCCCACATGCTCAGGACTATCATTTAGAATTAATTACAAATGTCAATTTATATGTTCATTTCATTTGAACTTGTAGACACCTAAATTTAATCACTCCCATATGATTAAATTTACTCCCTTTTCGTCTATCATATTAAATATTAATTTACTAAATTAATATTACACCTATTTTTTCATATATACAAAGTATTTAATTTAATAATTAAATGCTTTATCTTTCACCTTCTTCCTCTTTAAATTAAATAAATACACTAATTTATTTAATTTAGTCATTTTTACCCTTTTGATTTTAAATCAATTTTAAATTCTTCATTTTCTCTCTCCTTGTCACATCCTCCATAATCTTGCCCTATTGCCCTAATTTGAATTAATTTAATTAATTCATGATTATGATAATCAAAGATTAATGTCACATCCTCCTAAATTTGCCACTTTCCTCTAATCTTCCATTAATTAGTCTAATTGAATATTTGCACAACCTTAACCAAGGTCATTAGCCAGATTTAGCACCACTTTTTAGCCAACCTTTGCATTTACCTTCTTTTAGCATTGACTCCCTTTCCCATGTGATTTTTTAATTTATATTTATGTATCCTAGATTCTCCTCTTTTATATGTGAATTTTTAATTCATATTCTATCCTTCCAAGGCTTCTAGAACCTTGGACTTGTCACAATCTCCACATGTGACCAAGTCCCACCTTTTTGGAGCCCACCTTTTATCTTTTAGACTCTCCTAAGAATGTGAATTTTTAATTCACATTTATGTTTTCAACCACCTTTCACTTTTCCCTCTTAGATTTTTTGAAATTCAAAATTTACTCAAATGTCCCCACTCCCACTTGGGGACAGGGAATCCCTTTTGGAAATCTCCTGCTCCCAAGTGCTTGGGAAGGTGCCTTGTCCTTCCTCCACCTCATACGTGCGACACCTCACTTACACCTCATCTTCTCTTGGCCACTTCACCATCCACATGTCAAGATGTGAGGGCTTGTGGGTTCTCAACCCACCATAGCCCTTCATCTTGACCTTGTTGGATGAATCTTGACCATTGAATTCTCTAGAGAATTCAAATTCTCCTATAAATACCCCCTCCTCAAGGGCATTTTCAACACTTAGCCATTTTGATAACTACATGCTACCAATTTGTATTCTCACTCATTCACTATCATCTAGCTATCCATTTTAATCATTTTGCATAAGTTGATCTTGCATTTAGTCACTCAAGAAGCCATCTAAGGAAGACACAAAATCATCCCAAGCAAGGGCCAACCAAGGAGTCTTCAATAGCAAAGAAGGTGAAATCATTTGCATCTTATTTTATCCACTTTCTTTCTTGTTTTATCACTCTTTAGGCTAATCTTGAAGTGTCCTTAGTCTTTTATCACTTGCATTTTTAAGTTATTTTGCACATTAGAGTAGGGTAAAACATTAAGGTACACATTTCTTGCATGCCTGGTGGGACCCACAAACGGGTTCTTGCATTTAACCTTCCTTTTTGCTAAGAATTTTACAGGAAAAGGCCATAGAAAGGTGGCAACACCCTCTGCTTTATCACAGAAAGGCGACAGCGCCCTCTGCTTACCGCAGAAAGGCGGCAGCACCATCTTGTCCACTGCAAAAAGGCGGCAGCGCCCTATGTCTGTCAATTTCAAGTTCTTCTAATAGTTTGTTGTAGTTAGGTGTGTACTTAGAAGGTTTTTCTAACACTTTCTTGTAGTGGAGTGTACAACTTTCCCTTTTAAAAAGTTTCCTGCAGAGGGGTGGATACACTCTTTTATTTTGAACGACTCTTTTCCTCTAACCTCTTACTGTAGAAAGGCGGTAGTGCCCTCTTGTCCACTGCAGAAAGGTGGCAGGGCCCTCTTGTCCACCATAGAAAGGCGATAGCGCCCTCTACTTTACTGCAGAAAGGCGGCAACGCCCCTATTTTGCTACAGAAAGGCAGCAGCGCCCCAAAACAGCACAGTTTGGAAGGTAAAACAGTCATTTTGGCTTCGTTTTTGCTCTTTTTTTTTTGCTATTGTCAAATAATAACCCTCTAACATTGTTTTGGCAAGGATATTGGTGTTTTTTGCTAATGTTTTTGCAGCGTATTATGGCATAACTGACCAAGGACGAAGAAGAAGACAGCTAACATTTGTTTGCAGGGCCATCTATTTGATCAGATTTTCAAAAATTATTCTTTTTGTTTTGGAACATAGTCTAATTAGGGGGAGTAAACTTCATTGCTTGCTATGATTGTTTGTTCTTGTGTTACCCAAGGGGGCATTAATTTGTTTTCTCTTTCCCCTTGCACTTCGTGTGAGCCTAGGGAGTAGTTGGAAGCGGTTAGTGTCTTCTTTTTAGTGGGACCTGCTTGGGGATTTCATCACCCCAAGGGATGATTCCAACCATGCGTACCAGAGGGGTATATAAAGGGGGGAGAATGAAAGTTGTACCCCAATCCAGTCATGTCGTAATTGGCAGAGCGTCGAAGCTAGGGTGATACCTAGATAGACGTGAAGAGTTGGTCTGAGCCTTTCAGTATCTCACTGGGGTTCCTGACTCACGCTTGTGATAGGCTGGTGTTCACGGTTGTGTCTCACATACCGAGAGTATATCAAGGACTCCCTAGAAGCCTTGTGCATCCTAGATTAAGACCTTGCTTGGCCATACCCTTAAACATTAATCATAGGATTGTGCTTGCTTGAAGTGTCTTCTTGTAAAAAATCTGTGAAATCTTTGATACTTTGGCCTTACTTTATCATTTTGTGTCCTTGCCATAGCCTTTACCATCAAAAACCAAACTTTGTCTTACTGCAGAAAGGCAGAAGCGCCCCTGATTCTGTTGCAGAAAGGTGGCAGCACCCCTGTTTTGCTGCAAAAAGGTGGCAGTGCCCCTGTTTGGTTGTAGAAAGGTGGAAGCGCCCCTGTTTTACTACAGAAAGTTGGCAATGCCCCTAATTTTTGCTGCAGAGGGGCAGATTTTCCCTCCTGAACACCCGAAATTGTCCCATTTGGATTTGTTTAGCCTCTAAACCATCATTTAATCGTTCCCAACCATTATCTCATCATCCTAAGCCTCCATTTTGTCACTCTAAGCCTTCCAAAACCTCCATTTGATCTGTTTAAACCTCCATCTAATCATTCCAAACCTTTGTTTAACCATTATAAATCCCCACTCATTCTTCACAATCATCTTCAATCTACCCGTTCATCTTAATTTCCCCATAATCCATTCAAAAGTCCATACCATCACCTAGCGAACATCATATTTTTACCATTTACACCACCAAACACCACCCATAACCAAACCGTCCTAACCTTGTATTACAAAGTGGTTACCCAAATCGACCATAGCACTTGAATTTGATTATTAGCCTTTAACTTCGACCCCAATCAATTTGCTTCCATCTTGAGGTGAATTTGGTGGCATAAGTTATCATCCTCGGCCCAATCAATCCATTCCTATCTTAAGGTGGATTCGGTGCCATGATCATCCTCTTAATCAATTAAAGCTCTTAGTTGCTAAGGGTAACTTCCTTTGATTAAACTCAAGGTCTCCCTCTCATCTTTTATCATCCAATCATACCCATCCAATAGTCCAAATCAATCAAAACCAATCATTTGATCGAATTGTCCAATTAATCAAATCACATCTGTTCAACCAAATAATCCAATCCAATCTAATCCAATCCAATCTTGCCCAATCCAAATCCAATCCCATCAAAGTCCGATCCAATCAAATATATCCAAACAAAATCGGATCAAAATCTGAATCCTATCAAAATCATACCTCATCCAATCACAATCAAATCATTCGTTAAAAATATTTTCATAATCCACTCATTGCACATTTGCATGCCCATTCAGACCCGATCACAGGCAAAGAAAATGGCTGAACAACAAACCCAGAATGCCCAATCAAACAACCCTCAAGATCCCAAAAACACAATCAACATCTCATCAGATCCTAACAAGGGTACCAACGTCCCTCATGATCCTCATAATGGTACTTCATCGCACTCTAACACCGAGAATCAGAAAAACTCGCCACATGGTGAAGAGAGTATGGTTAATCAACCTGAACTCACACTTGAGGAACATTTTAGTAATCCCGCCAATGTGCAAATGACTAACCGTTTGCTTGAGAAACATGGGGAAGAAATCTTGGCCCACCTGATTGAGAAGGGTGTCAAACCCCCCCCCCCCCCCGAATGTTGACTTGCCCAAATATAGGGGTGCCCCATTTAACATACTCTCAAGGTTCACAAAATGCACCCGAAGGTTCATACTTCTCCAATGTTCCTCCAGTTGAGGGTTGGCATCAACCTGAATTTGGCAATGCCATTCTTTATCAGGTCAACTATCCCCCACACGCTTTGACCTCAGCTATAGGAGGACCTCAAGTGCCTGATCCCAATAATCCTTTTGCCTACGGTATGCCACAAAATGTTCCACAACCTCTGCCATTAACATTAACAACACCCCCTCCTTCCAACCAACCTCCAGTCAACATTGGGGGCACCTCCTTTACCGCATCACTTCCACCTCCTACAAATATACCATCTCAACAGCTTCACCAACCCAACATTCTGCCTCAATTACCTCCACAAGGCACACCCGAGCTGAATGTTCCAGGTGGTGCCCAACAACCCCCTTTACAAAACACGTCTACACTACCTCTGCCATCTCATCTGCAACAACCTATACACAATACTTTGGCCTCTTCACAATAGCCATCCTACCAATCACAAGGCAATCCGTCTCCACCTATTGCTCAAACCATATCCCCCTTTCTTGCATCCATTTTGCATCCAAAGGCCCAACCACAACACAATATCCCACCTTGGCCCATACAACATTTGACATCACAACAACCTCCCCAACACTACTACTATCACAATCAACAGCAATTCCACCAACAACCATTTTATGCGACCTCCCAATAATCACAACAATACCCTCAACACCAACAAACCAACACGCAACGTCCCATCCAAGTTCCTCAACAACCTACCCCGCACTTTTATCAAACAAATCCATATTATACCCCACAACAACAACCCCCATATCAACAAAATCCCCCATCTTACCAGCAAGCCATATCATCATCCAATCATCCAAACTTGTATTTCAACAATCCGACGCCTTTTCAGTAGGATCCTTTAGCATCCTATCATCAATATCCCCCTAACCCGCCACCGGCTAGCTCGGATTTGTTGGAAATCAAAGCTGCACTTAAGGACCTTCAAGCCAGGGCTACAAAACAATCATTCAAATTTGAAGATATATGCCCATATCCATTTGATCCCTCCATCTCATTAATCCCATTTCCTAAACATTTCGAGATACCAAAATTTGACAAATACAAGGGAAACAAAGACCCTAAGGCTCACTTGCAGGAGTTTTATACCCAGTGTCAAGAAGTTATCCACAATGACAAATATCTCCTACGCCTGTTCCCCTAGAGTCTGGCAAGTAATGCCCTAGGGTGGTTCATGACCCTTGAAAAGGGGTCCATAAAATATTTTGCTGACCTGTCAGAAAAGTTTGTCTCCTACTTCTCCTTCAATTTGGAGAAAGATACCAATACCTTGGATCTCCTCAAAGAGAAATAGCATGAAGGGGAAACCTTTACTAACTACCTCCAAAGGTGGCGTGCCCTAGCAAGCCAAATGAAAACCCCTTTGAAAGAAAAGGACATGGTCACCCTCTTCATGGAGAACTCTCACCCCAACATGGCTCATAACTTTAGATAACATTGTGTCACCACTTTTGCGGAGGTAGTAGAGAAGGGACCCATCCTTGAGCATGCCCTTGTTGCCAAAGGGCACATCAAAATATATAATCAAGATAAGGAAAGGTCATTCAACGACAAGCCACATTTTTGGAACAAGAACAAAAATGCAGTAAATGATGGCGTCATAGATACTAAACATGTCCACGTGGCTAACACATCCTAGAGACAACAACAATCCATACCTAATGCCATCTCTATACCGCAAGGGACACCCCATCCTCCCCAACAGTCCAATCAAAATCACCAAGGGAACACTAAATGCCAGTATGCTCAACTAGGAGAACCTCTGAGCGTCATCTTCAATAAGCTGTTATAGATCAACTATCCGATCACGTACCCTGTCACCAAGCCATTTGACGAGTCCAAACCCAAGCCAGCATGGTTTAAAGAAAATGAGTATTGTGAGTTCCATAAAATCAAGGGACACTCTTTGAATAAGTGTCAGGGTTTCAAAAAATATGTCCAAGATCTCATTGATCGAGGTGATATCAAGGTTGACCCCAATCAACCTTCGTCGTCCAATGCTCAACTGCAGATATACTAGAATGCCTTCCCAAACCATAATCAAGGCCCTAGCACCTCCAACAGTAATCCTCAAAACAACAGCACAAATAATGTGAATGATCTGTATAGGATATAGACTATTTGCAGTATTGAATGCTTAATTTTTTACAATGATTATTCCAAGTTAATTAAATCAAAATTAACTTAATGAAATAACAAAATGAAGGAATTAACAAACTGAGAGAAAGTGAGAGAGAAGAAGAGAAGTACAAACAACATTTGATTACGGAGTTCGTCACAAACGTGACTACGTCTCCGGGTCCGCTCCAATAGAGAGACTGATCCGATTAACTCCAAAAATCCATTACAAATACACCACAACCATTCTTCAAGCACTTCGGCAGCATAACGATGCTCTAACGTGCAAGAATGACTCAAAAATAATCTCCTCAAGACCTCTATTCACTAGTCACCTTAGCTTCAAGACTTCATCACCTGAAAAAAACTTAATAGCAACTCTCACCTCACACCCCTTTAAATACATAAAATTTTCTCAAATTGGTTACTAACCAATTGATTTACAAAATATTCCTTATCTCTCCAAATTATATAAAAATCTTTGACATAACCCCCTTATACACATAAAAATCATTTAAAAATCCCATAATATAAATTAAGCCCTTCATCTTAGCATTATTCGGGCTATTATGGTTGAGAAGGTTTATGGTTAATCCTTAAAAGGATTATTGTTTGTTTTATTTTTTGAGTAGGAGAGTTTGTTTTAATTTTTAAGGCAGTCGGTTTTGAATAATAGGTCAAAACAAACCGATGCCACATGTATGTTAAACTAAATCAATGGCCCGTTGGTTGATTAAGGAGTTTTGGTCTTGGCCGATGCGGGTTCAACTCCCACCGGCTCGTTTTTAAAACAAACTGCCAAAATATTAAACAACAAAAATAACCGGTATCCACATAGAATTAAGCGCAAATCTCGCGCCCCAACGGTGAAAGCAACGGCTTGTTCGCAGGAGGTGGACGGTTCGAGCCCCATGCTGGCCAAGCAACCCTTATTTAGTAACAAACAAACAAATTCCAAACCGCTGACCGAGCTAGCCGAGGCCAGGTGGCAAGAGATAACTCGTTGGAACTGCTGACCGGTGGCTGAACCCAATTCGCCAATGGAAAACGGAGGGATGAACCCGACCACGTGTCGAATGCTAATTTGCTGACGGTGACACGTCATTGCTGATGTATCCGCTAACTCTGAGTACACATGTGACAAAATGATTCCCTAGACAATCTGACTCAGCTTCCACGTAGACACTGACTATACTGCCACGTGGCAGAATATGACTGGCTGAGAGAAACATGTCACTGCCACCTGTATGCTGACTCAACAGCCATGCAAATGCTGACTATGTGTATGGACTGCCACGTGTCGCACAATGATGACATGGATGCCACGTGTCAAATTCTGAATGGTCCAAGTCACTGTCTGTATAGTACGGAATGCTGACGTCAACAACCGTACGATCAAAGGTCAATCTCCTCTCCAAACTTTGACTGCCGATAACTCCTGCATACGATGTCAGATTTCGATGAAACGAACATTGTTGGAATCATCTCGAAAAGCTCTTCGACTTGACTCTGCTTCCGTCAATTTTTGAAACAATCATTTTTTTCCACTTCCTGGACGCCCCTGATCCCAGTTTGACTGAAGGTTTGACTGGCCATAACTTGCACAAACATACTCCTTTTTGCTCCATTCGAGTTGCGTTGGAACCAAGACGCCAAGATCTTTCTAATGGTGCTGATTCTGGAGAGAAATGTGACACTTCAATTTTCACTGAAATATCCATCGGATTAGGCCTCCCCACTGAAGACCTTTTGGACCTCCAAAAGTGGCATTTACTCTGACATTAAGTGAGGACTTGGCCTCCCCACTTGTCCTGTATCCTCTGTACATCTAAAAACCTGGCTCACAAGTACAATGAAGACTGCAACAATATTGTTGATCATAAACATTATCCTATCACTTCCATAAGCATCTACATCAACTATCGTAGCCACTAACCAACAAAAATTGACTAGCATCAAGCTAAACAACAATGCAAAAATGAAAGAGAATAAGTCAACAATATATCGATCCTTTACAACAGAAACATTTTTACCCAAGGATTCATCAATGCTTTCAATCATCATTCCCTCATGCTGTACTGTGGGTGCATCCTGCAACATCTGACCTTGGTTAGTTACTCCAAGTTCAAGTGTACCTGTACTGACAGACATAAGAGTTAACTCTTTACTTGCATTAATTACCCTCTTTAATTTCCATGAGTTTGCAAAAGAACGATCAGTCTTAATCCTATGAGAATGTACAATATACTGAATGCCATCTTTAAACAAGTGATAATGATTCTTTTCCCTGTAGAAAATAGCTTTCCTGTCATATAAATAAGGGCTTCCAAGCACTATCCCACAGATATCCAGTGGAACCACATCAAACAGTACTTCATCCACGAACTTACTAGTGATTGCAAATCTTAAGGTGCATTGTCTTATTACTTGCAACTTATCATTTTCACAAATCCAACCTAGTGGATAAGGTTTCTTATGTTGTGTAGTTTTTAATCCCAAGTTCTTTACAACACTTTCTGAAATTAAGTTCACTTGAGAACCACTATCTATGAGTGCATCAATTTTACTGTTCTTAGCAACAACCCTTAAATGAAACAACTCGTTCCTTTTCACATCTTCAGAGAAATCATTAACTGTAGAAGTAGAAGCACAACTAGTAATAGAAACACTAGAAATAGGAGCTTTACCTTTTAGACCCATAGCTATTATCTTAGTTTCATCATCAGAATCTAAACCAAGATCCATAACAACATTCGTGGCTTTCTCCTTACCTTTATGTTTCTGATTACGTTCTGAGCCCACTTAGGCTTCAGTTCTGGATGCAACTGCCAACAATGTTCTTCATCATGACCCTTCCTGTCACAATGAGAACAAGAAAGTTTCTCATCCTTCTTAATTGTAGCTGCCTTCTTTGCTTTCCCTGTCTCTGCAACCTTAGAAGATTTCTTTACATCATTATCAAACTTATCAATAAAAGATCCTTTACCCCTTGACTCTAAGTGTGTAGCTTGAACAGACACTTCATCCAAATTACAAGGGTTCAAAACCAAAATGGAATGCCTAAGGTAGGAATGCAAACCTCCTATGTACTTCAACAAAGTGTCCTGGGTGTACAAAGGAACATTCAAAGCAATAGCCCTTTTCCTAAACTCATGGGTGTACTCTTGGACAGTTTGACCCTTCCCTTGCCTAAACATTTGCCAGTCCATCATTAACTGCTGCATATGTCCTAGGGGATAAAATTGCTTCTTAAGAGCATTAACAAACTCTGCCCAAGTTAAACTGACTCTACCATGTTGTGAAACTTCTGCCTTAGTCTTACTCTCCCACCAGGTTAAAGCTGTACCTCCTAACTGAAGAGTAGCTAATTGGATCCTATCAACATCATCTAATAGGTTCTGGACTCTATAGTAGACTTCTACTTGCTGAATCCAATCATCCAATTTTTTAGCATTAAGTTCACCACAATACTTTGGTAAATCAAATTTTACATCCAGTTTAATCTTAGGCTTATTCCCACTCTTGAAAGGATTAAAAGAAGTAGAATGAGGAGAAGATGGAGAAGAAGGAGAAGGAGAAGAGGGAGGAAAAGAAGAAAAGGGGTGATCTGGTTGCTTGCCACCATCTCCATGTTTCTCTTTCTTCTCTTCACGAGCATCTTGCTTCGATGAACCTCCTTCACGATCCTTCCGCTCTTGTCTCTCTTGAAAAAGAATGTCCACCTTAGCCTTCATCTCAAGGAATGCTCTTCGAAATTCCTGCTCAGTGATTTCTTCAGGAACCTCCATCCCAGACACAGACATCTTCAGAAAAGTTCTTCGCTTCCTGATCTCAGGATTAAAGTCTTCAAGCTTGCCTTCACCCTTCTAAATCCTGGATCTCGTTAGCATTCAAAAAAACAAATAACTGCAATAATAGTCAACTGAGCTCTGATACCAACTTGATCTGTATAGGATCTAGACTATTTGTAGTATTGAATGCTTAATTTTTTACAATGATTATTCCAAGTTAATCAAATCAAAATTAACTTAATGAAATAACAAAATGAAGGAATTAACAAACTAAGAGAAAGTGAGAGAGAAGAAGAGAAGTGCAAACAACGTTTGATTACGGAGTTCGTCACAAACGTGACTACGTCTCCAGGTCTGCTCCAATAGAGAGACCGATACGATTAACTCCAAAAATCCATTACAAATACACCACAACCATTCTTCAAGCACTTCGGCAGCATAATGACGCTCTGACGTGCAAGAATGACTCAAAAATAATCTCCTCAAGACCTCTATTCACTAGTCACCTCAGCTTCAAGACTTCATCACCTGAAAAAAAATTAATAGCAACTCTCACCTCACACCCCTTTAAATACATAAAATTTTCTCAAATTGGTTACTAACCAATTGATTTACAAAATATTCCTTATCTCTCCAAATTATATAAAAATCTTTGACATAACCCCCTTATACACATAAAAATCATTTAAAAATCCCATAATATAAATTAAGCCCTTCATCTTAGCATTATTCGGGCTATTATGGTTGAGAAGGTTTATGGTTAATCCTTAAAAGGATTATTGTTTGTTTTATTTTTTGAGTAGGAGAGTTTGTTTTAATTTTTAAGGCAGTCGGTTTTGAATAACAGGTCAAAACAAAACGATGCCACATGTATGTTAAACTAAATCAATGGCCTGTTGGTTGATTAAGAATTTTTGGTCCCGGCCGATGTGGGTTCAACTCCCGCCGGCTTGTTTTTAAAACAAACTGCCGAAATATTAAACAACAAAAATAACCGGTATCCACATAGAATTAAGCGCAAATCTCGCACCCCAACGGTGAAAGCAACGGCTTGTTCGCAGGAGGTGGACAGTTCGAGCCCCATGCTAGCCGAGCAACCCTTTTTTAGTAACAAACAAACAAATTCCAAACTACTGACCGAGCTAGCCGAGGCCATGTGGCAAGAGATAACTCATTGGAACTGCTGACCGGTGGCTAAACCCGATTCGCCGATGGAAAATAGAGGGATGAACCCGACCACGTGTCGAATGCTAATTTGCTGACGGTGACACGTCATTGCTGATGTATCTGTTGACTCTGAGTACACATGTCACAAAATGATTCCCTAGACAATCTGACTCGGCTTCCACGTAGACACTGACTGTACTACCACGTGGCAGAATATGACTGGCTGAGAGAAACACGTCACCTCCACCTGTATGCTGACTCAACAGCCACGCAAATGCTGACTGTGTGTATGGACTGCCACATGCCGCACAATGATTGGTCTGCACAATGATGACATGGATGCCACGTGTCAAATTATGAATGGTCCAAGTCATTGTCCGTACAGTACGGAATGATGACATTAGCAACTGTACGGTCAAAGGTCAATCTCTTCTCCGAACTTTGACTACCGATAACTCCTGCATACGATGTCAGATTTTGATGAAACGAACGTTGCCAGAATCATCTCGACGAGCTCTTCGACTTGACTCTGCTTCTGTTGATTTCTGAAAGAATCCTTTTTTTCTACTTCCTGGACGCCCCTGATCCCAGTTTGACTCAAGGTTTGACTGGCCATAACTTGCACAAACATACTCCTTTTTGCTCCATTCGAGTTGCATTGGAACCAAGACACCGAGATCTTTCTAATGGTGTTGATTCTAGAGAGAAATGTGACACTTCAATTTTCACTGAAATATCCATCAGATCAGTGAATTACAAGAATGTGCCCCTCAATTATGAAGGTGTTATTCATTACATTAAGCAGGTGGAACCCCAAGTATCCATGATACACGTTAAAGCCAAAGACTCTCAATGTGATGTTACTACATGACGAGCCCACATCACCATCCCTCCAGCCTCTGCACCCACCCAACCAGCTCCTGTAAACTCTCAGTACAACATCCTTGATCACCTGAGGAAGACCCCCGCTCATATATCCATTTTGGATTTGCTTAAGTCTTCCCCGGTACATCAAGAAATCCTCAATAGAGCCCTGCAGGAAACCCATGTACCAAATGACATCTACCCCACACAATTCCAAGCTTTGGTGGGACACTTGGCTTTGTCTCATCACCTCCACTTCAGCCAAAATGATATGCCAAACATCGATGTCAATCATAATCACCCTTTACATATCGAAGTCGTTGCTCGCCATAAAATAAAAAGGGTCTTGGTAGATAATGGCTTTGCCCTCAATTTGTGTACTTTGAAATTCATAAAATAGATGGGGTACACTCAAGCGGACTTAAGCAACCAAATCATTACAATCAAAGCCTATGATAATGTAGAAAGAAATTCAGAGGGAATTATCAGTCTTCCTATCCAAGTGGGACCTGTACTTCAGTATACTACTTGTCATGTCCTTGATCTGGACTTACCATATAATCTCCTCCTTGGCCGCCCATGGCTCCATGCTATGCAAGCCGTCCCCTCCACATACCATGAATGCCTGAAATTCCCTGTCAATGGACAAGAAGTCACCATCTATGCCGACCCCCAACCATTTGAATATTGTCACGCTTTAGAAGCATCATTTCCTCATTTACATTATTGTCCTGGGGTGGAAATGGGGGCATCCCACTCATCATCCGCTAATCCACCATCCACCGCGATGACCACTTTGTCCTCCACCACAGATCCTATGGTCACCAAAGTCCAGATCATCGACAAAGGGTGTGGCGAATACGAAATGCATACAGCTCTCAATGTAGCCACCATGCCACCGTCACCACACGAGTATGGTCAACCTTTGCATGCTACACAAAAGGAAGACAAGACTCTCACCTTCAATGGTAAAAACATCCCTACCACCACTTTTAGATCCCCAAGTGTCAAGATTGATGCACCAGAAGAGGATATAAGCCAATGGGTCTACCGAGAAGAGCCCGAACCAAAGACTCCTCTAAAGAAACATTTTCAGGAAAAGTACCCTTGTCCAACAAAGTTTGTGGAAAAACATAACTATCAAGGCAAGGGTCTAGGTAAAGAAGAACAAGGGTGGTTGCAACCCATTGATACGTCACAGTTACCAAAGAAAGTAGGCATTGGGTATGACAGAAAATAGAAAAGCCCTGCAACATCATCTAATACTTCCAATAGTATCGTCCTGGACAATGGCTCATTGGAAGACATACCTGAGGAGGAATCCATCATATAGGCATACGATGATGTCGATCATACCAACTTATCATCCATGTTTGAATGCCTATCCGTCTGCACTATTAGCCTATCCCTTTGTCACCCTGAGCTTATTGATTGGGACCTACGTAATAGCACACCTGTCAGTATGTCTGCAGATACGTATGTCAACCTTATGGGATTGGGGGAAGATGAACACTCCAGTCGCAAAAATAAAAATAAGAAAAGTAAAAAGTGGTCATCTAGTGAAAACCTCCCTGAGGCACTTCCTGACCTTGAAAAAGTAAAAATAAAGGACGCATCTGATAGCGAAAACCTCGAAGAGGCACTGGAAGATGGAGATGTTCATCTTCCCCTTATGGGAACTCAGTTATCTGCCCAATCATCTATTCTGATTAAAGAGACGCAAGAAGTTAATCTAGGAACTGCTGAAAATCCTAAAATCACCTATGTAGCTAAGTCACTCTCAGAGCAAGAGTATCCGGTCATTGTGCAGCTACTCCAAAAGGGAATCATTAACTTTGCTTGGTCATACTCATACATGCCAGGCTTAGATCCCGCCTTAGTGGTTCATCACTTAAACATTCACCCAGACGCCAAGCCTGTCAAACAAAAGCTTCGCAAGATGCATCCGCAAGTTGTGTTATTAGTCGAAGGTGGGCGGTTTGTTAGACCAGTGTTGACTACTACGAATGGATCTCCAAATATAGTGCAGTTGCCAAACAAATGGAACATTTATTGTCTGCATGGACGAAGATCTTAACAGCCTATCAAAAGATGACTTTCCCCACCTAACTTTTATTGACATGTTGGTTGACCTATGATGGGACATGAGATGTTGTCCCTTATGGATGTGCGGTTATAATCGAATTGGTCGCTTTTGAGGACGACACAAAGACCACCTTCCACGACTTTCCTAGCAGGGGCACTTTTACGTTACAATGTTATGCCCTTTGGTCTCAAAAAATCTTTTGGAGAACCTTATGTCGAAGGGCAATATTGATCTTCCATGACCTCATACATATCATCATGGAAGTTAACGTGATGACCTATTAGGGAAGCCGAGAACATGGTAACATCACCTTTATCTTGAAAGAAAGATATTTGGCTTGATTAGAGAGCATTACAAGTTCGGCTAAATCAAAATGTTTCTTGGGGTCGTAATAGGAAGTTGTCGGGTTTCCTGGTCTTGCGAGAGGTATTGAAGTTGATCCGGCCAAGGTAAAGGCTATTCTGGACATGCCACCACCACGCAATCTCAAATAGTTGAGAAGCCTTTAGGGGAAGATGCAGTCCATCCATCGGTTCATAGCCCAGCTAGCAGATAAATGTCAACCATTCACCCATCTTTTGAAGAAAGACTCCACCTTTCGATGGACCCCACAGTGTCAAATGGGTTTTGATAAAATTAAGGAATATTTAGCTCATCCACCGATTTTGATGCCATTCTGAAAAACCCTCTTGCTTTTACATCTCATACTTGGTCGCCTTTGAGTGTTGGCACAACATGATGAGTCATTCAAGAAATCTACTGGTCGAACACTAGTTGGCTATGGTTGGTGCTTGGAGAAACTTGCCTTGCGCTGGTTTTCGACACACACACAAACTCCGTTATTACATGCTTAGCCATCTGGTCAAATTAATCTACTAAAATTACAGTATCAATATCTAGAACCACTTTCGATGGCTAGCATGGCCAAATGGGTCATGCTTCTAAGAAAATTTGACATAGAGTATGTGGAGTGAAAAGCCATAAAAGGATAGGTTATTGCTGATCAATTGGCTGAAGCACCATTAGTAGATGCCTACCCACTAGACACTGAATTCCCAGATGAAGAAATCTACACAATGACAGAAGCACCAGCTTGGAAATTATATTTTAATGGCTCATACACTCATAGTGGATCTGGGGTAGAAATTCTATTAGTCACTCCTCAAGGTGACTACATCCCAAAGTCATTCAGGATAGCATTCCTATGTACCAACAATATGGCAGAATACGAAGCTCTCCTCATCGGCCTCAAAATTGCAAAACAATGGCACATAACCCATTTGAAATTCTTTGGTGATTCTTTGCTAGTCATTAGACAAGTTAATGATGAATTCCTCACGAAAGATGATAAACTGTTACCCTATAAACGCATGGTGGATGATTTCAAGAAATATTTCACCTCCATACAATTTGACCAAATCCCTCAGGTACAAAATAAAGTGGCAGATGCAATGGCCACTATTGGTTCCCTGATTGACATGCCTAAGGACCGAATGGAGTGTGAGTTTCTTGTTGAACAACTTTTAATCCCTGCATATGATGTTCCTGAGACTGACATGGTGTGCGATATTGTAGGTCCTGCCTCCCCGTGGTACCAAGACATATACACTTATCTCGGGCGTATGTACCTCAGGCTTACGCAACAACGCCGTCGCTTTATCCATCGTTCTTCCGATACATCATTGTTGTGCTCGTCATGGGTATGATGGAATCCTCGCCAGATGTGCGGGCCGTGGCGGTACTAACAAAGGTACATGGTGGTGTTTGTGGAGCTCACTCAAATGGTATGGCCCTGGCCAAAAGGATTCTACGAGCTGGATATTATTGGCCTACACCGGAACATGATGCTTGCGGTGGCGGAAAAATGCCTTTTCCATGCCAACGACATGTGGTTGATTCACGCTCGGCCTAGATCTTCAGCCTTCTAACACCATGGCCCTTTCTCCAATGGGGTTTGACTTGATTGGCAAGATTTACCCACCATCATCCGGCGGCCATACATTCATCATTACCGCGGGCGGTACTTTAAATAGGTGGAAACAATAACACTCTCATAAATCACTTGGAATTTTCGATTTCCAAATTCATCCTCTACCATATTCTGCTGCAGATATGGTATCTCGTTCACCATCCTTTATGATAATGGAAAACCTTTTAAAAACCAAGCCATGAAACACCTCTATGACACCTTCCATATCCAGCATCGTTGGTCGACACCTTATTACCCTCAGGGTAATGGTCAGGCAGAAGCAACCAACAAGACCCTCATCCGCATCCTCAAAAAGGTTGTCAATAACACTGGACGAGATTGGCACCTCCATATTCATCCTGCCCTCTGGGCATACCGTACATCCATCCGCACCCCAACGGGCGCCACCCCCTACTCTTTAGTATACGGTGCTGAAGCCGTCTTTCCAATTGAAGTTGAGCTTCCATCATTGAGAATTTCTCTGAAGAACCTTATCAGCGAAAAAGATGCTCGTGTTGCATGACTTGCACAGCTAGAGTTACAGGATGAACGGAGAATAAGAGCCTATGATCACCTGCAAGCATACCAAAATTGCCTCAAATGTCATTACAATAAAAAGGTTCACGTCCTAGACAATTCCAGGTTGGTGAGCTTGTCCTCAAAGAAAACCAACGCACTCAACCGGACCGTGATAAAAAGGGAAAATTTGAGGCAAACTGGTTAGGACCTTATATCATAGTCGCCAAATATGGATCTGGGGCCTACTGGTTGACTACTCTTGAAGGAGACCCCCTTGACGAACTCGTCAATATCCTCCATCTGAAGAGGTTCTATGCCTGAGTTCGTTTGGTGCCCCCACCCAAATCATAAAATCAAAAAAAGAAATTCAAAAAATTCAAAAAATTAAATAAAAAAAATAGTAAAGAAAAATAAATCCGTCCTATGGTGAAAACCACCTCTTGGTGGCACCTTGGATAAGTATGGATGGTGAAAACCTGTTAGCAGGCATCATCCATAGAGGGCTTAATCATTATCTACCTGACATCCTAGTTATTTTTTGCTTTCATCCGCACTATCATCCTTGCCCACCTCAACCTAGGCCGCTTTGTATTTATGAATTGAGCACTGGACGACCCACCTTGCCTATCCTTCATCCTGAGCTTTTTTTATATATCCCACTTTGAGTTTATGTCCTTCATTCCCTTTTTTAGTCAGTCTGTGTTGTCATGTAGGATCACCCATCGTGTCGGTCTCCACTTAGATCTCATCCTCCCGCCTCACTTTCATCCTTAGTCGAACTACGTTGCCCCTGTGCTATCACGTAGGCAAGGCTGATCATGTGATCTACCCCCGGGGCATTTTTGGATCAACTTGTTTTGGTCCTCCATCACTTTGTCTTCACCAGTCCCTTTTTGCTTTTATCCATGGTCTTTTTATCGAACTACGTTGCCCCTGCACTTTCACGTAGGCAAGGTTGGTCATCTGATCCTCCCCTGGGGCATTTTTCTGTCGCATTTTGTGTCCATCATCGGTCACCATTGTCTTCTTTCCACTTTATCCATGGTCTTTTTCCATGAACTATGAGGGCTCTGCGCTTTCACGTAGGCAAGGCTAATCTATGATCGGCCCTCGAGCCCCTAGGTCTTTAGGTTGTGTCTTGTCTCCCTTGTGTTGTGTCATCAAGCTATACCTTTATCCAACTGGTCCTTAACAAACAAGACCCACTTATGCCAACGAATCTAATCAATTTTGAATGTCCTATATCATATCGATCTTTTCGCTTAGTGTTCATCATGGGTCTCAATAGGATACATCCTTCCTAACAGACCTCATCAACTCCATCTATCCCCTTGATCCTATGGCAAAGGACATTTGAAATTGATTGCGATTTTTTTTTAGGCTTTTGGTTCTTGTTTATCATTTGAGCTCCCTATAATCACTTGTCAAGGCCGCCATAATCTATCATATTATGGCGTGTTTTGATTGGTCCACATAGGGGCATATCTTGATCTTTTCTTTTGTTGTGTTTTCTTGTTTGTCTCACGTAGTACCCACCAAGGTCCTTGGGGTCTTGTGTTACACTGGGACATCCTTTTGTGCTTGTGGTTATCTCAATACCTAGCCCGACCAAGATCTTTGTGACTTTGGGGTGTTGGGATAGCCTTCTTGTCTGGCGTATTTGTTTTATGCATTAGACACTAAT
Source organism: Sequoia sempervirens (assembly GCA_007258455.2). Taxonomy (NCBI): domain Eukaryota; kingdom Viridiplantae; phylum Streptophyta; class Pinopsida; order Cupressales; family Cupressaceae; genus Sequoia; species Sequoia sempervirens. The sequence continues at coordinate 410,190,175 of VDFB02075321.1, forward strand.
CTACCTCGGTCCTCCATACCTTGGTGTATTGTGTCTTATGCTATAGCAAAAACCAGTGCTCCAAAGATGGCAAATTGAATTAGGATTGCATTTTCATAATCATTGCATTACACTCACCCTATGGTTTTGGTTGTGCAAACGCTTTACCCCATTATTTTCCATTCTTCTCAGGATACTGATACTTTTTAACAAATGCCAAATGACGCCCATTCTCACAATCACCACATATCCACCTCCCATTATCATGTCAGTTCTTATTGGCACTTATGGCCGTGTGTTATTTCCTCTAAAAATTACCAAAGCATTATTACATATATCCATCGTCACCTGCATCACCACATGTTAAGTCCATATATCCATTGTCACCTGCATCACCACATGTTAAGTCCATATATCCATCGTCACCTGCATCACCACATGTTAAGTCCATATATCCATCATCACCTACATCACCACATGTTAAGTCCATATTTCCATCGTCGCCTGCATCACCACATGTTAAGTCCATACATACATCGCCACCTACATCACAAAGTGTCAGACTCATAATACATCACATCTTGTATATATAAAATGTTCATACAAAACCCATCATACACATATACATACATGACAAATAAGTCAACTAGGCATCCATATATATAAATCATTATAGATCCCACATGTACACATAACACATCACCATGTGCATATTTGCATCAATACAATTATTCGTATTCTACAAGTACATATATCCAATCATCCACATGAACATCTCATATCATAAACATGAGTATAAATAAACCAACGCATAAGCATAAATAAACCAACACATCATAAACAAGTAATACCATATACGCATGCATATAATCATCCATCATAAAAGGAAACATACTACATGGTGTCAATAAGAACTGTCCCATATCAAGATAATATAATATGTGTCACATGTCCATCATACATATATCCATCACATGATACACTACAAAATTTAGAGATATGGAACATCTCTGATCTTTGTCAATAAATCCTACACACTCCATCCTGCATCTGTCAAAAACTCAGTAGCCTATCACCTTCCGAATGAACTCCCCACATCTGATCTTTGTGGCAACTTAGGTCTTGCTCCCCTGTCTGGTGAAACCCCTGGTGAATCACTGTAACCACGGGTCTGTGTCCCCAATGACTGAGATGGCGCTGGCATCTGAGGTGTCTGCCGGGTGTAACGGAATGTCCGCTATGCCGGATCAGGAACTGCAGAATAATATACAGTCATCCAAAAACCTGCCTCCCTCATGCTCTCTTCTCACTCTGTAACCTGGACCCGAGCAGAATTCCGCTCATGACGATACCTATCTTGGTCCCTAGTAATAGCTCTCCTCTCTTGCTCCCATGCCTCCTGAGCCAACCGACTCTGTGCCAGCTTTGCCTGTAAACGATCCCTCATCTCCTTCGTAGCCGCGGTTTGTACCACCGTTGCATCCCTCTCTCTCTCCACAACCTGCATATCTGCTCCTAACATCCCACCCACACCCTGACCTATCGGTACACGAGCCATCACGACATCCCTCTTTGCCTGTAGGGTTTGCATCCGCCTCTCTGCTGCATCTCTCTCCCTTTCAGCTTCTTGTGCCTGAGTCACTGTTGTATCTCTATCCCTCTGAAGAGCTTGTGACCGCAGCTCTGTCGAATCCCTCTCTCTCCGGAGAGTCGCTACCTCTGCTACTGCCTCATCTCTCCCTCTTTGTAGTGACTGTATCTCCGCCTCTGCCATTGCCCTCTCACTTTGACTGCGCGCCTATGCCACATCCCTCTCTGCCTCCATCACCTACACCTACACCTATGCGGCATCCCTCTTAGCCCGCATAATCCGTGCCTGCTCTATTGCCACAGCCTCCCTCTCCTACATCAGCCCCATATCTCCAACTGCCTGCTCAAGACAATGTACCCTATCCTGAAGCTCGTCCTAGTCTCACTGGAGATCTCCTGACTGCTGACTAGTACATCCTATCCCCTGATCAGCTCCCTGCTTTGTCCTCCCCTCTGGCTCCCCCTAGCCTGTAAAACCACGACCTCTACCTGCAATCTATCGTGGTCCCATGTTATACTCGTCAACTCACCCTATATCCTCTGCACCTCTGACTGTGCCCTGTCTCTCTCCTCCACTGCTCCCCCTAGCTCGAAAACCATGGCCTCATAATCTCTTAATGACTCTCACTCTACTCTGGGTAGCTCGGCCTCAAGAGCCCTCACTCTCCGCTCCACCATCTGTACTCTCGCCTCTGCTCCCCTCGCCTGCACAATGGGATCCTCCAGTACATAAGGAACTAAAGCTAATGACCCTGCTGCCGCAACATCCTCCTCCGCCGCATCCCTGTCCACATCCATCGCATCCTCCTCCACAACCACCTGCTCTGTCTCATCCTCCCCAACCACCTGCTCTATCTCATCCTCCCCACCTGCTGACTCCTCCCTCCCCTCCTGCTCCTGTCGCTCCTCACGGTCCTCCATAATCCGGCGAACCTAGAATCGTTTCGCCTCTCCTTGTCTCTCAACCACAAATCGATGTCGTGGTGACCTCCTCTCCTCCCCTAGTACTGCTCTAACACCCTCATCCTCTCTGCTCTCCGGCTCTTGACGAGCCTCGTGACTCTCTGCAGTTGGCTGAACCTGCAACCGTCGTGGCTGACCATGTCGTCCTACCATAAACTGTCTCCTCCCCTCCTCTGCAGCATCCCTCGCACCTACCACCTCCACATCCTCCATATCATCTACATCCATCACCTCCTCCACCCTCTGCCCCCTTGGGCTCTCTGTGGCTACTCTCTCTCCCGCTGTCGACCCTCTCTCCGGCCTTGTCTCTGATGTCTCCTCCTCCTCCTCCCAGCTCTGCATGCCTGCTCTCTCTCATCCCCCTCGGGCTCCTCCTGTCTCCCCTCGTCTACCACTGCCACAGCCTCTCGTCGCTACTATTCCCCTCCTCTCCTCTCCCTCCATGGTCTCTGCTCATCCTCTGGTCTGGCGCCCGCTACCATCGAAATAGGCTAAACCGGAGTAATCCTCTCCCATAACCTATTTTGGAACCACCTCCGATATCGCTCGATCACCACTGGCACCTGCTCTCCTCCTACTCTCCCTGGATAAGGCACCTGTCCTGCTACCCTCCATGACACCCTTACTGTTGCTGGTGCTATGCGGCCTCCCCATGGTAGCTCTCTACTATACCACCGGAACAAGATAGGCGCTGTCAAAATATCATGTATCACTCTGAACTGTCTCAGCACTCTGTCTAGTCAATGAGACTCTACTATGCACGGCAGAGTACCAATGAT
>VDFB02075321.1:410193585-410235709 GCA_007258455.2 Sequoia sempervirens
AATTCGAATTTCACATACCTAGTGCTCGATATACAAGTTGGGGTGATGAACTTTGGAGAGACGAAGCTGAGTTTGAGTTCGCCGGAGAGATGAAGTCGTTTGCAGATCACGTTCTTCGTTCGCTGCATGCACAAGCACAAGGAAAGGAACTGGTAAAAAGAGAAAAAGCGAAAATGATAGTCGAAAATGACAATCTTTTTTTTTACGTTTTATTCAAGGGGGTTCGGTCGAACCCATGTTCGACCAAACCCCTTTAAATATTATTATTTTCATTTAGGGTTTGGGGGTTCGGTCAAACCAGTGGTTTGACTAAACATATTATGTGGTTCGGTCGAATCATTGGGTTTGACCGAACCCATTGATTTTGGGGAACGGAAAAAAATTAAAATTTCCTTCCTCTAAAAATTTGTAAACCACTATTGTGGTTTGACCTAGTTTTAGAGTATTTTGGCGAGCTATATTCTTGATTCCTTAAATGATTTATTCAAATGCATTGTGACTTACATGATTTGTTGCATTTAGTGATGTAAATTGTAATGATGCCACGATTACCGTACTACCATCGTCTCTTATTATACCCGTTGTGATATGGCAGCGCTTTTCCCTTCCCTTCTACTGTTTACTGCACTACCGCCTTGCTCAAGGATTCTTGCTACGGGGTTGCGGTGCATACCGCTCTACCACATATGTTGCTCACCTTCCTGATGGTCTAGCGATGTATGCTTTTGATCATTACTTGAAGAGTGTTAATGAGATAATCTTATTTGTGTTACTAATATCTCAATGTCTCATCGACATTACTTCATTATATCCAAGAGTTTTGTTTAGCTGAGCATTTGTAGATATACCTTGTCGATGTGACGTAAGTGATTCCCTCCTCGATATGCCCGTATATTGTTGACATTTCACTATTTTACATCGTCGATGGGACATATAAATAAGTCTCTTTGACATAGGAGTGTCTAAACCAACGTTAAACCTGAAGATAAACTTGAAGCTAAAGTTGAAACTAAAAGTGGCGCTAAACTCAAAGCTAAACTCAGAGCCAATGGCAGTGCTAACGGCCGTGCCACACTTGAAGCTAATATCGGTGCTCAAAGTAGCACTAATTTCAGCAGAAATTAGTGTTGACTTGTTCTGATCAACACAAATAAATGCCAAAAATAGCACCATCTCGATAAATAGTGCCAATTTTTTCATAAAATTGGCAAAAAATATATTAAAACATTGGGTGGAAGCAAAAAATGGAGCAAATAACATGGATTTGTTGTAGTGATATATATATATATATATACATATATATATACATATGTATATATCAATATATATATATATTAATATACCTTCACAATGCATGAGAGGAGCATTATGCTACTTCACCAGAGAGAAAATGGAATGAGATGTTTTTATTTACTTATGGTACAGGCTTTTAAAGCCGTGAAAAAGGTGTTGGGTGGAAAAACTACCCACACGGGAAAAACCACTCAAGATGATTAAATGCAAAAGTAATGAACTAATCTGCCTAAGTTAAAAATTAAGACAGTAAATGTAATTTACTCTAACATATACTTATTTCATAATGTTATCAAATACATTTAATTGCCAAACATCAAACATATGTATAAATATAATAATAATAATATTACGTATATATATACAATTATATATAAATATATATATTAGTATATATATGTAACTTTATTAATTTGTACATATATGTTAATATATATATATATATATATATATATATATATATACATATACATAATACCATTTCAATATCTTTATAAAAACACTCATACACATAACCATTGATCGACATATACATAGACTATATATATATATATACATGTCACCTTTAGTACAATCGGTATTCCCATGCATATGGGTAATCTGTCCATGAGCATGCATAGGTACATCTACCTATTTATACTTATGTACATATTCACTCACATATCTGAGTCTACCATAGACATGTACTAGATACATTTTATGCATATATCTCATCGATACCACAATAAGCACATAAGGACTTTCTCACGACATCAAGACTTAATCACATTCCTCAATCACAACATTCAAAGATTACTTACCTTTTCCCAAAACTAATTTGACTCACTAATACCAACTAGGGCGTGAATGCTCAGTTAGGCTCATGGCAGTGGAGTTGTGAACAATAATAACAACTATAGCAAAATGCAAAAAACTAGTAAGTGGATTTGTGAATGACAAAATAATTGATAATCACATGACAATAGAGCATGAGAGAGGCATAGGAGCAAAACATTACAACATGATGAGCAATCACCAACATATAAAAGCAGTTAGGAAGAGATAAACAATCTTGAAAGTAAGGACCTTAGGCCTTGAGCTATAATAACCTTCTTTTTGTTGAGCAGTTGATTAACTTGGAATTTAATTTGTTGTATTTGAAAATCAATTTGTTAGTTCTTCTTAGCCTCAACCTGTAGAAGAGAAAAAGGTGAAATCAAACAATAAAAAATGTCAAGTAAAGCCCTAGAAGTGCAGCTCCATGGTGATCATTTGGGTTATTAAAGACAACTTTACACCTGTTTCTCCATATACAAGATAAAAGAACATGCCTAACTCCATCACCAATGATATTATGTTGTAACCCAAGCCCAAGAAGAGCTTCTTTCCAATTTAACTTATGCCCAAAGATAGCAGGCAACACAACATTCCACTGTTTTTTAATAAATTGATATCCCCAAAAAATATGCCTTATCTTTCATTTCCTTTAACAAAAGGACAATTAACTAATTCATTACAATTATATAAAAATTAAAATTAAAAATTAATCCTCATCAAAATAAAATACAATTAATCAAACAATATTAAAGTGTTAACTCAATAAACTGAAATAATATTGAAGTTACTTCTTATAAACTCTACAAAAGAAACCACCATAAGTACCTTTCCTCTTTTACCATGATCTATGCTACACAAACTTTTTACATTTCTATTTAAAGATTTTCTTAACCTTGAGAAAATACAATGGTATAATGCCCTAATTGGTAATTCTCGACTTCGCTCTTGGGTTAAACTTAGAATGGTGGTTAAAAAATCCAATGTACCAAACAAAATGACCTGTTCAACGGACACGCGTAGGTAAGACTGTCCGCTCCCCGCTTGTTGCGGACTGATCGAAGGGTTGGACCTGTCGTTTGTCTTTGTTCTTGGTCGCCTTCTATATGACACGTGGCCGCGCTCTATTGATTTTCCCTTTTCTCCCTCAATCTCTCTCCATACCCTACCAAACAAAAGATGCATGATTTCAACGCTTAAAACTAATTAGACCGTTAAATTGTAAAAACGCGTCAAAACCTCGAAATCCACTATCACTTGTTGTCGGCTTACAACATATTCGATATGACATGGCATGTGCTGGGTGCTCACTTGCTCCTTGGTTTTTTCCGTTACGCTTGAATTATACCTCAAATCATTTCACGTCGGCGTGAGTAGACAGAAATACATGAGAAAAAAGATGCCATTGCAAGTGGGACCCGCACCTGCGCCAACATAATCATAGCATTTTCAGTCGCATATTTCGTCTGCTTCTGGGGTTTTCAGAAGTTAAAAAACAGCTATTTTTTTATCCTTCATTTCAGCTGTAATTTTCTTTTCTCTGCGATTTCCACAGGAGATTTACAGTTAGGCATGAAGGGAATGGCTATGCATACTTTTACAGCATTGATAGAAACGAAAGTAATAGTTGAAGGTCACTTACCGAAATTTACCAGTACGGAAGCACAGAATTATGAGTATCAGTGTACCAGAGTATCTGTCTGAGAAGCACTCTAAACATTAATGATCTTTTTCAGTGTCTTTAAAATAGCCACATACAAGTTGCCGATTCATTTATTAATGAATCTGGCCTCTGCTACGGACATTAGAGCTCTGATACATGTGTTTTTATTTTTTTCTGTTTTCCCTTTCTTCTGGGTAACTGCTAAGAATGTTAGCAGGAACAATTCTGAGGTTATAATATATTCAATCGTCAATGACAGTAGGTCGAGTTTCGGGAGGTGTAAGATGCAGATTCATTACAATGAGCTTGGAATGTAGTTAAACCGTCCCGTACAAAAGATCTGACAGGAAATTTGAGCCCCTTTAGGTAATTGTAGCCGGTTATGAGAGTTAAATAGAGCTTGTTAGCGGATAGACTGTAGATTTCATGTTGGGAAGCATTAAAAGCATTTGACAAAGATGGAAAAGACTTGTCATTGCAGGAAAGAGGAGAGGACGGCAATTCCAAAATTATAGCCAAATTGCTGAAGCGATCTTGTTCTGGGGAATGCAAACCTGAATGGAATTTGTGTAATTTGCCATTTTAACTGGACAGGGGAGTACCGGAAAAGAGAAAGAGAAACCAGAAAACCTGCAGAGGTTTGCATTGACTGTGAAGCTAAGAAATGGCGACACACGTGGAAAGGTCAATCTGTTAACTGCGCACGCCTGCCTTGTACATCCTCTCGTTCACGTGCATTCAGAATTCCAATATTATCGTTTACAAAACCGACATTCATCAAATCAAGACGCATGTAAGTTGATCATAATATTCACACACCGTCCGCCTGTAATCCAAGTACATTTATTATATTTTCTTTGATTTTTGGTGCTGTTTCTTTCTCGAGACCTTTGTCTTTACTTGAGATTTTAGGGCAATCAATGAGCAGAACGAAAATAAAGTTTTGGCCAACTATTCCATCAATGAATCTGTTTCTTTATTGTTCGTAATTCGTAGCGTGCCTTGCTTTTAGGCCAAGTTAAATCCTAAAAACTCCAAAGCCAAAGCCAAAACTTCTACGGTGAGGGAGAAAAACGGTAATTTAAGGAGGAATACATGAACAGTTGCTGACAGTGATTGGAAATGAAGATAGAGCGTCAGTAGGGCGTCAGCGTGGGTCCAGAAGCATTTGTTTAATAGCAATACAAGCAAATCAGCACCATAAATTCTGTTGATGCTCATCATCTAAGGCTGGGGTTTTGTCTGTTCCCGCCTCACCGCCATTTAACATTGATACTTCTGCCCTATCTTCTTCTTATCTTCTTATCAACGAGAGGAAGCCATTAATTTTATATTTTTGATTTGATAAATATAATGTGGTGTTCATGGTGGGGTTCAGAGGTGGCCCTTTGAAGGACTGTGAAGAGGGAGAGAACCCCACGTGTGGCCCGATTCATTTCAGACAGCAAGCGCAGTACCATCACTAAATATGAAGTACAATAACGGGTATGGATATGAAGGCACTGTATTTGTATTTCCACTGCAAAAATATATAGTAACCTAATCAGCTTGGTGATGGAAAATCACACAAATCCTTCGGCCTCTTATCTCACCTTTCTCACCACATCCTTTAGGGTAGTAATACTAATCGCCGGCCCATTTATTTGCATGAAAAGCTTAGCAGTGTATGGTAGCACTGAATGCTGTTTTCAGTCTCATTTATTATTTGATATTTCTGACATGGCTAATTCACACGGTTGAGTCATTATGGAGGGAGTTAACTTGTCGGGAGCCGTAGAATCTTATGTAGAGGCTGTGGTTAGGGCAGCACAAGAGCCTAACCAGAGCACAGGTATGTTGAGAGTAGATTCAGCCAGCAATACACAGATCGTTACGCCCGCGATTCCTTCATTTGCAGGCAGTAATATGAAGAATGCTTTAAAGAGGTCGTCGAGCAAGGACAGGCACACCAAAGTGGACGGGCGAGGACGGCGAATTCGCATGCCGGCGACATGCGCCGCCAGAATATTTCAGCTCACCAGAGAGCTCGGCCACAAATCTGACGGAGAAACTATACAGTGGCTGCTACAGCAGGCGGAACCCTCTATTATAGCCGCCACCGGCACAGGAACGCTTCCTGCCTCGGCGGCGGCCATAGCCGGTGCACTGCGCGGAGGCTTGGCTGCTAACAATGCATTCAGCGGCGCCGCCGAGATTCAAAGCCCCACCGTAACAATGGCGTTGCTAGACGGGGACGCGGGGTTCAGCAGCGAGGGTTACATCCAGCAGGAGCTATGGAAAAGAAAACAAGCCACAGACATGGCTTCGCTTGGTTTCATCGAGCAAAGGGAATCGCCTAACGAACAAAGCGTTTGGGCCAGTTCTAGACATTTATCTGTGCCTCAAACGTGTGGATATAGAAGTAAGAGCCACAGCGAGACTGAGGATACTCAGGCACTACAGTCAGGACCTGGTAATCTTGCAGTTTGTTCCAGTCCTTGCATGAGTACGCCGCTGCAAGCGCAAATGATGCCGAGAATCAATATGCCCGGCGCTTGCATGGGATTCGAACTGCCCACCACTGGGCATTCTGGCTACCTGCCCCTGCCTTCTCTGCACCAGGCACCTCCATCCCATCAACAAAACAATCTCTTCCACGAAGGCCAAATTGGAATCTTTGCCCCAGTCATGAGTGCATGGAGATCCCTCAACTACCCAGACTATCAACATCATCATTATCATGATCGGCAGCAGCAACAGGACAAGACCAGCGATGATCAACGCCAAAAATAACATCAATTATTGCAATTGTTGATTATACTAATAATTACTTGTGCTTAATCTCATCTCTCAGCTGGATTTACTTCGAGTTCAAATACGTTTTGCAAACAGGAGCCCAAACTGTTTTCTCAGATTATTCAAATCAAAGATTAAATCAGTCAGGTACTCCTGAACTTTTCCTTTTGTATATTTACAGGCATAAATATGCAATCTATGGGGATTTCTAGTTCTACTTCCCCATTCGCACACAGATATATAAACTTCTATTTCTACTTCTATTTTTACCTAATAAAAATAATATATAGGGCCGTTCATGATACAGTGGCTAATGTTATGAACAAACGCTTGTTTTTCTTATGAGCTGACCTGAGAAATAGCTTCTAAGTGCCATTAATTCGGATGGAAATCAACTATAAAATTCTGGAAGTCACATGCATCTAATAAAAAATTGAAGATGACATCTGCCATGGGGGACACTTTCTGCAGGGCTTTGTCAAAATTAAGATTCCATAGCGCAGCGAGAAGAAATCATAGACTGGCTGGTATAGGATTCATTCTTAGAGATTTAATTGGTGATTTTAAAGGAGCAATATTGTTAGTGGAAGAACTAAAACTGAAAGACGAAAGAAGATGAAATTTCAATAAAAACGGATTCAATGTTAATCATCATTATTGCATTAATAAAGGTTAGCATAAGAGGAAGGTTTAAAAATCTGGTTCAAAATTTGAAAATGTTAGTTTTCCTACATTGAAATAGAGATTGTAACCGTCCGATTAATATTCTAGCAAATGGTGATGTTCATATTTTTCCATTTTCGTCAACCATTTGTGATCGCCTGATATCATCGGAAGGATTACCATCTCTCCTGGTCTGAGATTCGGTAGCACTTAAAACGGCCGGTCAGTACGTTGTGATTTGACATAAAACTAACTAATTGTTGAAAAATTTCAAGCACTCGTACTCAGGTTAATTCGTCAAGTCACTGTGCTCTGAAATCAAGGTCGTGAGATTAAAACTCTGCGTTAATTTGTGGTAGGTTGTCTAAAGTTTTCTTTTACTTTATTCATGGAGAATCATTTTTGAATTTCGATGTACACAATGAGAATTAGTGGTCTAATTATTATTGAGATCCTTCTAACACTTTTTAAGCTCCTCTTCACTCCTTCGACTAAAGAAAATCATCAAAGATTGGGGTTAAAGAGGATTCTCATCCTTTTCGTCCTAGAGTATGTTAAGGGGAGTTAGTTCTTCAATGTCGACATGCTATAGTTAATCTATCAGTTGTTTAGGTGGGGTGAAAATTCGATATTAAAGAACAGATATATTGTAATACCTTAATCATGTACAAAATGACAATTATAAAACCCAAAAATAACTGAGAATTTATTGAAAAAGATATCCCAATTAAAATTGTTACCATTATCTAGCAGAGGGAAGTCTGCAATCGGATATTGGGATGTCTATTTTCAATGGAATTTATTATTCCTTTGATTGGCAGAATACCAACAAGGTGGAGACAGCGACAAGGGAAGGCCATAATGAAGAGCTCAATGAGGAAGAAAAGTGCACTAAGATTCTAGCCTTGCGAAATGAAACTCAATTGGTTTATTAGAAAATGGAGGAACTCCATTGTTTATGCAAAGATCCTGACTGATTATATAAAAGAATGAAGATTGTCCACAATAGTGGGATTTTGGATTCCACCGGCACAAACACTGTGCCAGAGCTTTCTAAGGATGGTTAAAAGCCATTGGAAAATAGAAAAAGATTGCAGTGGTAGGGGTGTAGACCAAGGTGTCACCAGTGAAGAAGAGCAAGCAACAGAACATTCAAGCCACACCTCTTGAGTTCAAATCCTACGCTAAAATGATTCTCATCTCACCAATTGCTATGGGATCATGAAAACTATTGCATTTATCCAAATTAATTACGGAATGGGAGATGCCTGCAGTACATGGCATGCTAATTTGGAAAAATCTATTTGTTTTGTTTGTTTTAGAATTTGGAAATTGAATTTGTGTAGGATCTTGCCTGTTGTGGGACTCATTTTATGTTGTTCGGATCTCCCTGTTACTGTTCGGTATCTCAATTTTGACTGTATTCTAAACGTTGCATGTGGGAGATTAACGTTGCATATATGAAGAAAGGGGTAGATGTATGTGTGCGCACGCGCTTAATGCTTTGGAGGAGTTATTTGAGTGGTCATGGGAGGAGTCACGACCAGTTAAGCAAATAAGAGATTCCTGTATATGTGTTTGTTCATCATTGAGGGAGGAGATGCAAGAGTTAAATTCTTCAATTCATTTTCTTACATAAGGTGTTCGTCTTCATAAAAGGGGTGTTTGGATGGTTGGGAAAGGTTCTTAGAGTTATAAATCGAAAAAATTAGCTTGAAGATAGGATTGTTACAAGGTAATTATTCAAATGAGGTAAAAATTGGTCACACTTGTTTCTTATCTTAGGGTTTTCTAAAATCTTATATTTTTCAAGGTTGAATATTTAGTCACTTCAATTAGTTTGTAGCGAGTTGAGATTTATATATTGCGGAATATGTGCTTTGTTAGACTAAATAGATGCAGATTTGGTTCATAGAAACAAATCACATTGATCACTATACTACTGAAAGCTATATTTTGCTAATGTCAGGTGCAACATTCACTAGTGATGGTATTCTCTAACTCTAAAAAGGCCAAGATTGGAAGATAGAAAGCCAAAAAGGTTATATAGGGAGTATATAGTTCGTAAGCCTTAAAATATATATATTCTAATGCATCAAGTATGGTGTAAGTAATTTTTTGAGGCAACTACTTATCAATGCATCAAAGATGACAAATGGCCAAAAGCTTCCTAGGTGAGTTTAAAAAAAACCAAGGGTCTTATGATATACTCAAAGATATATGGAAGCACAATGTTGTGTGCAAAAGTTATTTTGGGGGTAGGTATTGAATTATAAACCTTCCTCACGACACCATACCTTTTATGGGAATTTTATATATTAGTCGATAATGAAAACTTTTTTGAAACTTTAAAACTCTTATTAGAGGGTTTCTTACATATAAAATAACTACTAGCAAGAAAAAAAATTGGAAAATTTTAGGTGGGATTCTTAGTGCTACTACTTCTATAACCACTTTATAATCACCAAGATTTTGTAAAGGAAAGGTGAGAGAATATGGTGGATAGTTGTAGGAAACCCTAAATAGAGCATGCTTTGTCAAAAGATGGCACTATAAAGAGATTTGATACAAGATGTTATATTCCTTCTTAGAAAAAATTAGTTAGATAAACAAAACACAAAAAATATATTGTAAATAAAAACATAATGAATAATTTTGCATTGAAATGATAAAATCACTTTATAATATATCACTAGCCTCTCCAAGAGGGAAACCTCCTTTCAGAACTGATCAATACAATATAATCCATGGATAACCTGATTTTCTTTCTAAACCCTCATTTAAAACTTATGCTATAAAAGAGAAATGCTACTTCCCATGTATGCAAGGAAAACACACTTGGAAAAAATAATGAATGAAAAATCATATGGATCTAATGTATTTATTAATAAACCTTTATATAAAAGAAAATAATTAGGAATAAATAGTTAGGACTACAAGTTCTAACACTATTCAACCTACTACACAGTATTTTGGTGCATGTCACATTACTATAGCTACTAATTATTTGATAGAATGGTTGAATCCATGCCAACCAAACATTGCATTTCTAAAATGATTGTGCAATTCATGTATGAGATACTCATCACAATTTTTAGGTGTCTATTGAACTTGATTAGTGACCAAGGATGCATTTATAGAATCTACAATCCAAATTTTATTGAGCACCTTCATGGTCCAACACCATTAGAGCACACCTTATCATCCATAGGTTGATGGTTTAGTGAATATTTTAGTTAAATTATAGGTAATATTTTACAAAAGGTTTGTAATATAGATTGTCATGAGTGGGCTAATAGAGTTCCTATTGTGCTATGGGAATATCAATAACTTCTAAAATCTTTGTATATGAGATCCTTTTCATAAGGCTTAGCAATCCATTTAACTTGATTATTAACTAGGGGAGGCATTTTATTACATCTACAATTCAAATTTTATTGCACACCTTCATAGGCTTACACATGATTTGAGAACAAATTATCATCCATAGGTTAATGGTATAGTGGAAGGCTTTAATAAAATTCCAGGTAATAAATATTTTACAATAGGTTTATAATGAATATTGCCATGAGAAGGATGATGGAGTTCTCATTGTGCTATTGACATGTAACACAACTTCTAACAGGTTCGCTCATTAAACTCTATATTAGCTAGATTATGGAAAGTAAGTAGTTGTTATAGTGGAACTATTTTCAAATCTACACTTCTTAAAAATTTCTCAAATGGAAGAGGATGACTCCTTGAATTTGATTAGCTAGAGCACAACTTTGTAATAGTCATTTACAGTTAACTCTGTGTCTATGTCTGTGTGTGTGTGCAATCATCAAGTAGTTAACTAGAGTGCATGTGCACTTCTTGAATGTAAGAAGGTATTTTAACATATGTATAGGGATACTTGAGTAATTAGTGTTGCATACACATTCTTAGACTGGTGTCATTTACACAAGGATGAAGCTCATACAATCCCACATTTGTAACATTTTTTAATAGAAAATAAATATATGAAGTATTGAAGTTCTAATGTTATTAAACATCTTACATCTTTATGTTCTAGAATAACATTTCATTAATATATATCAATTACCATGTTTTAATGAGGGTTATCAAGCTTTGAAACATGCTTTGAGTGATAGATAATTCTATAAAATAGAGTGTAATGAAGATTATAAAGGTGTTAGTCATGGTCACAAATGGTTAGCATGTCCTATAAGTTATTTATCACTTTTTGGGGAACTATAATTCTCTATCTTATTGTGTGATCACATGTCTTATCATGTACTAAGAGCCACATCAATTACTTTTATGGCGTCTCCCACACTATTGATTCCCAACATGCATTGCCATGTGCTTGGAGTAGTCTGCTTAGTAAATCTTGAAGTCTATCCTAAAATTTGGGACCTCATGCCTCATCCATATGATTGTGTGTTGATGTACTTGGAGCCATATTTAATCCATATTACTTCCTCATAACATATGCATTTGCACAATTTTTTCTAGAGTCGTGATGGTCGCATCACCTTTTTCATTTACTTTACTAGTAGTAAAATTTAAATTCCTCGGCGATTAACACCAATCTATATTACTTTCCTAATTACCGTGAAAGATATATTATTTTATCACACAATACATTTTTGACACTTACCAATTTACATTATCCATGTGTTTACATGCTTAGATTAGACTTAGTTTTTATCTAATATTTTTTCCTCTCCTATAATTTCTCAAATTTAATGGATGAAACCAACTAAAGGGAGGCACATCCTTTCACTAACACTCTTATGTAGATACCTTCCACACAATTATGGATGCCTAAACAAAGATTCATCACTATGTCTAGATATATCTTGATCACATGATGTATTAGTGCTTGATATTCTATAGCACATTTTATATGTGTAGACTTTAATAACCCTTCTCTCCTCTATTTATTTTTCCCTCCCCCAACCTCTCTCTCATTTTCATAGATATTTTTAATTTAGTTTTATAATTGTGCTTATTTTAATTGTGTTCCATAAGCTAGTAAAATTGTATGTACTTTCTCTATTTTGAAAGTTTAAGTAGAGCATGCATGCCAAAGATGGTGAACAAACACAAATGTCCATATGGGTTCATTACTTTGTATGTACACCATATCATTTTATGTTTTGAATATTTAATTTGCATATATGTTTGTGAGTTTCCATATACTTTGAAATGCATGTTCATATAGGATCCAAATGAATCTCAAAGTGGGGGGAAATATGATGATGAAGTTTTTATGCCCATACCAATCTTAATCAATTTTGGTTCCATTTTGATGAAATGGCTTGATACAACTACATATTGACAAATGACGTGCCCTTGTACAAAATTAGGCTCATTCCCTAATCCTTCACCTATCTCCACTTAAAAATTATTCCACGTGTTTGAGAATATAGCATCAAGCTAATTGCACATATTCCTATACATTTTTTATTTCTAGTCACATGTTACACCTATCCTTGCACTTAATTTCATATGATCATTCCCCACCTTAAGATTCACTTATCCATATACCAAGTAAATCCCATGGTGTACAATCTTCTACACCATGTACAATCAGTCACTAAAATATAAAATTCAAATTCAAATGATGTTGATTTTTTATTATTTCACTGGTTGTATGAGCACACTTAGTACACATTTGTATGATTTATTTCTATGTCTTAGTTTTTAAAGGAATTCAATGTGAATTTAATTTGTAAGTGGGAAGTTGATTGCCAAGGAAAAAAATCTAGGAAATTTCTCTATTGAGCATTAAAAGAAACCAAAATCAACATCAGATGAGTGCAATATCATGATGGACCAAATTTCTTATGGAGCATTAAAAGAAACCAAAATATACATCAAGGTGAGTGAAAAAGGGGAAAACATCAAGAACTCACAAAAGTCCTTTTTAGACTCAAATTTTGGCTAGGTGAGAAAAAAGAAAATGGATATTAGCTTTTTCAAAATAGATATCCATTTTGTACTTTTCAAATACCCCCTAATTTGCTTCAAAATTCTCCCCACCTAAAAATTACACTAGAATTAAGCTTTGAAATCCCAAACTTGTCTTTTTCATGAAATCGTTAAGTTGGGATGTTTTCAAAGATTTTTTTCAACTTCACCCTTGATGATGATGGAAGTTTTATTCAAATTTGATAAAATAAATGGGGTATATCTAGAAATCTTGCAATAATCTAAAAATATAATGTATTCATAACTATAATTTTAATTAATAATTATTATTAATTTTCTATATGCATTATTTCTAAATTCTTGATAGATTTGTTAATTTGAAAAATATCTATAACTTTCAAATCATTTATCCTTTTTCAAATCAGAAAGATGCATCAAACTCTAGGCTTCATTAGTTTTTTTTACCAAGTTAGGTTGACAAAAAAATATTTTTTAGTACTTGTAAAAAGTCAAACAATAAATAAATTATAATTAATTATTTACATTAAAAAATTCACAAAAATATGTATCAAATCTTCACGTGTGTCCTTTATTTATATCTATAGTTTGGAAAAAAATTATGTTTCTCATGTACTTAGGTGGCCATTATGACACTTTTTATTTTTATATTCTATTTTTTGTAGTTCATAAACTACACTCAACTTCCTATAACTTTTATTGTTACATGCTTTTTTAAAATTTTATGGATACCCATTTAAATTTTGATGTGAAGTTTCTTAGGACTATTTTTTAGCCTTTTCATTGGCAATTAGGAGCATTATTTGGCCCATCATGATCTCGCACGCACCCATGAAATTCATTTAGGATGTTTACATGCCTAAGAATTTTTTAATTATGTTGTGACCATAGAGTTGGTCTAATCAAGGGATCCAAACTAGGAGAACATGAGTCTTTTGGTTTGGTGATCTATCTAAGGTATTTTTTAATATCATCAATTCTTATAGATTCATTGATATTAGAGATAAGTGCAACATGATTTTTAATAGTTTGTAGTCAATTAATTCAATCCCACAAGATTTAAATAATTCCAATGCATCAATTTAATATTGTGGAGAATAAGATCAACCCCACCAACCTCACATGTAGTATGAATTCACTCTATAAAAACTTGCACATTTATTTGAAACCTAAATCATTTATCAAATTATGTGTATTCATTTTTATACTATCAACAAGTTAATTTTACATGGTATCATATTATTCTTAATTATAATTATCATAGCTAAATGCACTATCCTATCACATTTAATTTCTAAAAAATTATTTAAATTTATAATTTGTTAATTTTCATTAATAAATCAAACTGAATTTTAGTTAGATTATGTGTTTTTAATTTAATGTACTTAAAAAAATAAATATTCTATTTCATCGTTCAATCTACCTTACAATCATTAATTTTGTCATACTTATTTTTAAAACATAGTATAGTGTATAGTATCAATTGAATGCTAATTATATCAAATATTTATGAAATACAATTTTATATTAAAATACATCAATATTTTTAGATGAACTTCATAACTATCAATTTGTTAATTATTTTTTATTCAAATAAAAATGATCATTCAAGTTTTACATTTCATTAAGGTTATGAAACCTAATTAAATATAAAGTACACTCAAATATGTCAAAGAAAGATTGTTTTAATATTCAACTTCTAAATTTCATTACAATTATTAAACCTAATTAACTATAAAATACACTCAAACATATATGTTAAAAAGAATGAAGATTTTTTATATATTAATATTTTTACATTTAAATTTTGAATTTTTGAATTATAAATGATTTGTTTTTAATTTTACATATATATGTTAGTATTTTATTAATGTTTTTTAATTTACACAAGTTAAATTATATGTATATATGTATTTATCTATTTGCATAGATATGTATTTAAAATGATTAAATTAAATTTTCTTTTAAATGACTTGAATATAACCTCTTGTAAATTAGACGTGAGACATTATTTCAACTCATAATTAGAGAGAATAAGCACTTGAAGTGATTTCAAAGTATGAAAGTTATCAATTTATTTATATTTTTATATATCATGTCTTTGTGGATGTTTTTAAAGTAATTTAATTTTTTAACATCATACTTTTTATTTTTTACTATGTCTTCACACAATCTAGATCCACACATTTTCTCTTATCCACTTCAACTTCCTTGTAATTCTCAATCTCAAATGCATCTAATCTAGCCCATACTCTTCTCAACTCTTCATAAATACCTTCTCTAAATATTATTTCTTACTCTTCCACAAATACAATTTTTACTAGTCTCTTTATTACCTTTATTGTCCTTCTTGAAGATATCTTCCTTCACTCTTGTAGTCTTCTATAAACTCTCTAAGAATCACACGTCCCCTTGTAGATACAAGATTCCAAAGTTTGTAGAAATTTATAATCTCTAGGGTATAAACCCTTTATAGTTATAGGACCCTACAAGGAACAAATCACTCACAACTTTCAATATTTTTTCTTGAAAACAACATACCTCTTCTATGTTGAAAATGAAGGTAATATTGTAGCTTAAAACTTGTAAACCTATGAGACTGTAGATCTAATTAAGTGTTATTTGTTACAATTCTTTGTGTATGATTAATCTGTTTAGATGAATTTTACCAATTGTAGAAAGAGACAAAAGATTGTAGAAGAATGAGACAAGAAGATAGAAGTGACACAACATATACGTGGAGAAACCCTTTTGGGAAAAAACTCCACCATAATCAATAGTGCTTGTATTATTTAACCTTAGAACAAGATTATAATAATACTGTATCAATCTATGATTGATATGCTTCCTTGCCTTCAACAATCCTTTTTCACAACCTGCAATAAACTCTCATGGAGCTCTCATACACTTGTTGCAATTACAAGCTATCCATGCATTCCATGTGACCAAGTATGAATCCACATGTATCCCATGCCATTCTTCAAACCTCACACATGCACAAGCTCAACCTACAAAACCTACAACAAACTCTCATTCATTTGCTACAATAAATACACAATAATGAGCATGTAAACTCATAAGAGTTGTACAATACAAGAGCATAAATCTCTTCACAACAATCTACACCTAGATTGGGCAAGTAGAGTTCCACAATGTAATCTGAAGTCAAATCAAAGTCTTCCTCAATTTAGGTGCCCCAAACTAAACACTTAATTGAACTTTGGTCAAGAAAATATTTTGCAAGCTTCACCTCAAAGTCGGTACACAACAATGGTCCCACTTGACCGAGCCTTGTAAATATCTTCTCATGCAAAAGGTGTTAATTGAAAGATTCCAACTTGGGTGCCCAAGGTGGGTCCACGTCAATCTTAGTTAACTGAAACATATCTCTCCACCAATTCATGCAAACATTATGCATGATTGAGCATCCCCACTTAACTAAAATTATCCACCTATTATCTATCATGTGCAACTGAAGTCATTAGTCATGCATCTCAAGTCAACTCAAGTCAACTAGCATTCAACTCAAAATAACTACATGCAATTGAAGATAACTGAACCATAACTAAATTGAATTAAACTAAACTAAATTGAACTAAATTGAACAGATACTAAACTGATAGTGCCACTCCACTCATGTAAATATCAATCCCTAATTTGTAGGATCAAAACATGCATTACTAAAGTGTTATCAATCCTCTAAACAATTAACTGAAGCAAGGTGGGTCCCACCTTCTATATGGGTGCATCCCATGTGCTCCTATCTTGTAGGAGCTCTTCTTGGACATCCCCACATGTTCTTATCATTTAAGAATAATCACAAATGTCAATTTACATGTTCATTTCATTCAAATTTAATCTCTTTCTGATCCTAGTGTTGGGGAACACTTTCCAAGGACTTAGGAGATACATGAAATATGTTTAGGATTGCAATTAAATGGCATCCTATTCCCAACATTCTCCCACTTGACATTATACATTACAATTATTCTAAACAAGGAATCATTATTATAAATTCAAGTACAGGACTCAAGGCCAATGGCCTTCCTACACCAAGAGAAATTATCTATAGGAACTAGTTTTGTAAGATAATCTACAACATTGATCAATGTGTAAACTTTCTCAATCAATACCTCAACATCTCCAACACCTAATGTTAATGAACTCTCACTATAGCACACATAATCCAAGAGATCCTCCATGACACCAATCAACCCCTACTGAAGACAACCATCCATAATCAACAATGGATTCACATCATTGCCAAATACTCCCACTAAACCGTGATACTGAGCAACCCATGGCATCATGATGCACACAAACAAAACCACATCACTGCCATAAGCTCACACCAAACTTGCATATCCAATCTCTCCATGACATCTTGATACCAATCTCCACAAAGGAAGACCACATGCTCCAAAGAACATACCCTGTAACAAGAGAACCTATATCATGCCAAACACTCTAATCTAGAATCAAGAGTCCACCATGGCACAATAAAAAACATGTTGTAAACAAGAACCATCATCTCCAATCACATGAATATAACCATCACTTGACAACAACAAAGCTCTTTCTACCAAGAGCTCCCACTACAACCAAAAAACCTTCAAACTTTTAAGAGAAAGGCATCCCAAACCCTAACCAACCATTAGCTCTGATACCAAATGCTGAAAATGAAGGTGAAATTTTAGCTTAAAACTTCTAAAAATATGAGAAGTTTTAGATCTAGTTAAGTGTTCTTTGTCAATTCTTTGTGTATGATTAATCTGTTTAGATCAATTTTACCAATTGTAGAAAGAGGCAGAAGATTGTAGAAGAATGAGACAAGAAGATAGAAGTGACACAACATATATGTTGAGAAACCCTTTCGGGAAAAACTCCACCAAAATCAATAGTGCTTGTATTATTTAACCTTAGAACAATATTACAATAATATTGTATCAATCCTTGATTGATATGCTTCCCTGCCTTCAACAATCCTTCTTCACAACCTACAATAAACTCTCATGGAACTCTCATACACTTGTTGTAATTACAAGCTATCCATGCATTCCATGTGACCAAGCATGAATCCACACATCCTAGTTCCATGCTTCAAACCTCACACATACACAAGCTCAACCTACAAAACCTACAACACCTGCAACAAACTCTCATTCATTTGTTGTAATAAATAGACAATAATGAGCATGTAAACTCATAAGAGTTGTACAATACAAGAGCATAAAGCTCCTCACAAAAATATATGCCTAGATTGGGCAAGTAGAGTTCTACAATGTAATCTGAAGTCAAACCAAAGTCTTCCTCAATTTAGGCACCCCAAACTGAACACTTAACTGAACTTTGGTCAATAAAATATCTTGCAAGCTTTACCTCAAAGTTGGCACCCAAGAATGGGCCCACTTGACTGAGCCTTGTAAATATCTTCTCATGCAAAAGGTGTTAACTGAAAGATGCCAACTTGGCCGCCCAAGGTGGGTTGGACAAGTCAATCTTAGTTAACTAAAACATATCTCTCCACCAATTCATGCAAACATTATGTATGATTGATCATCCCAATTTAACTGAAAGTATCCACCTGTTATCTATCATGCAACTGAAGTCATTAGTCATACAACTCAAGTCAACTAGCATTCAACTCAAAATAACTACATGCAACTAAATATAACTGAACTATAACTAAACTGAACTGATAGTGCCACTCCACTCATGTAAATATAAATCCCTAATTTGTAGGATCAAAACATGCACATTACTGAAGTGTTATAAATCCTCCAAATAGTTAACTGAAGCAAGGTGGGTCCCACCTTCCATGTGGGTTCCCCATGTGCTCCTATCTTGTAGGGTCTCTTCTTGGACATCCCCACATGTTCCTATCATTTAGGAATAGTCACAAATGTTAATTTACATGTTCATTACATTCAAATTTAATCTCTTTCTAATCCTAGTGTTGGGGAACACTTTCCAAGGACTTAGGAGATACATGAAATATGTTTAGGATTGCAATTAAATGGCATCCTATTCCCAACATTCTATTCTCTTGTGTCTTCTTCTCTACCCTCTACAATTACAAGCATCTTCTCATACCTGCAAAAAAAATCCCTAGAATGCAATCCATCTATAGTTATAGGGCTATTTTCCCTTGCAAAAATTTCATCTAGAACTCAATCCCTACAATTATACAACTCCCTCTTCTAAAAAAATCTTCTAGCATTAAATTCTTAGGACACCTTCTAGGTTCCAAGGCTATATAATATCTTTAGCTCCCTTTCAACTTCATATTTCACACAACAAACAATTTATACAATATTAACTCTTATCTTTTCAATGAGCTTTTTCTTTTATTGCTTCTCTCTTATTTTTGCAACTTCTTCCTCTTTCTTCAATGAGTATTTCTTCTAGCTTTGAAAATCTTTAGTAGGAAATTAATTTTATCCACAATTTCAACTTCTCATCTTCCCAATAGGAAATCCTTACTTTGATAATTTCTATAAGCTTGCTTCCTTTAACTTTTCTCTTTTCTTTCTTTTCTTAAGGAACATTTAAAGTTGAGCTTTGATATTTCTTAATTTGTATGCTCCTCATTATCAACTATGTCCTACAACTTTTCCAACTTCACATACCTCGACCGCACCAATTGACCTACTTAGATAATTTCTATAACTTATTTAAACCTTTCAACTTCTATCTTTTCTTAAATCATTATCTGTATTCCTCTTTCAATAAATTTGTTTCTATGCCTACTCTAATACCAGTTGGTGCAATACTTGTATGTTCACCCTTATTATCCTTATTTTACAAACATAATGGTTAACAATAGTCAAGATTACCTCAGTGAAAGATGTATGATAAATATCCCAACAATAGGTACTCATTTTGAAATCTCAACATCCACATGTTCACTATCTAATATCAATTTTAAGATTACCATTCATATAATAAAAGTATTTAAATATATTTTATTTACCATTTATTTACTAATTACATACCTATGTCCTGAGCATGGTCACATAAGTGGGAGCTAAAGGTCCACCAGTTGTAGGGTGCACAATCTAACCCTAAAAATTTATTACAATCAATTTAGATTAATTTTCAATTACCACAGATGAATATAGTTAATCTTACATCTCAAAAAGAAATACAGGAACATGTAAATTGAAGAATTTATAGTTCCATACAGCTAAAGGGGTGATTGGGAAAAAAATTGCATTTTCTCACAGTGGCTAAAATAAGGCAAATTTTATGAATTTTTATTTATCGGCCATCTTGGATCCAATGGTGAGGTCTATTTTGTCTCAAGAGGTCATCTATAAATTTACCCTAAAAAACCCTCATATGAAAGCACAATCCAAGAAAATATTTTGACCTAATTTTTTCAAATCTTAGATCTGTAATAAACCCAACAAATCTGCAAATTCTAAAATCCCAACTCTACAAAAAACAACACTTGTACATGTATTCCATATCTTGTAATGCCTCATATCTATCTTGTATAACTACTGATTCAACTTTGCACCAAAACTATTCAATCTATCAAAACTTGGGAGCTCACACCTCTCATAACCATGAAAGCTCTAATACCATTTGTTAGGAAATAATACATCAATGCCCAATTAATTTAATCCATTTCCTACATAGCCCCATGAGAGACAAGCATATATACAAGCTTACAGAATAACCATAATGCATAGATCAAAATAGACAAGCCACAAGATAACACAAGATATACCTTGGGAAAACCCTCAAGAGGGAAAAACTTGGCCTCCAAAAGTATCCATACTCCATCTATTATTCAACAAAATAATAATACATGCACTTACAGAGTTACCATGATAACTTTTGAAGCATCAAACCTCTTCACATATTCACTCCTCAGAAAGACTCAATAATGATAGCCCACTCGCCCAACCAACCTTAACCACTAAAAATGTGTTTGCTTTTATAGGTACAAGCTCACACAAATACAACCAAGTGGTAAGATAAAATAATGTGTCAAAAAACCTTTGACCCCTCATTTAATATTAGGTACTAAGTTTCACTTTATTAAATTCTTTCCCCAAATATTGAATTAAATTATGGACTATATCTCCCACACATAAAATAATAACCCAATGTTACAATACAACTTTGCAAGTGGCCTCAAATAATTATCTAATGTGGCTAAACACACCTCCTAGGTGTAGCGCAATTAAATAATTATTTAATTACAAGATTATAATATAACATTTTATGCAATGGTGCACAACACCAAATCCTAACAAGTTTATTTTCTTAGATCTAAATCTAAAATTTTGTCTAAGTTTAGGAGTTTTAAGGTTTTGGCTGAGAAATAATTAGATCTAGGAAGATTAAGGTGTTAATATTAGATAATGGACATGACTGTTGTTGTAAAAAAAACATGTATAGGTATTGTGTGGCAATAGACTACTCCTTGTGTTCCATAATTGAATGGAGTTGTAGAAAGGATGAACTAAACCTTGATGGAAATATATAGATTTATTATGAGTGGTAAATAGTTGGATTGATGATTTTTGGTAAAGGCTATGAATCACATCTAATACTTAATCAACATATCTCCTTGTTCAAATATTTTTAATAAAATTCCTTATAAGGTATGGATATGTAAGAAACCATATAGATATTCCACATTTAGTATTTGTTCATGAGAATTTTTTTCGTGTACTTAGAGAAAACTTATATAACTTGGATCTTAAGGCTCACAAATACATCTTATTAGTTATCGCGAGAATGTAAAGGTTATAATATTATAATCCTGTAACATTGAAAATGGTTTATTGTATGGATGTGTATATTTTAGAGAACTTAGAGTATGTTCTGATCTGGGACATCCAAAGGAAAGAGAAGAATGAAAAATAATAGATTATAAGAATAAGATCAAGAAGAAAAATACACATGTTGAAGACTATAATAATGGATTAGAATATGGAGAAGAAGTATAGGATTAAAGTGATAAATTCTAATTAGATTAAACATTTAGAGGAATAGGAATACCCTTAAGATGATCCACAATACAATAGAGTCTAGTTGACAAGTATAGCCCATTAGATTTTTCTTATGCATTTATTTTTTCATGGACATATGATGAGCTAAAATTTTCAAGGAGGCTCTTACTTTAGAGGAGAATAATCCTTGGATGGTTACCATGCATAGTGAGATTGTGGTATTGGCTAAATGTGACACCTAATATTGTGTGGTTTTTTCTATAGGAAATAATCCAAGTAGTTGCAAGCATGTGTTCAAAAGTAATTTTGAAGTAACCTATAAATTAGAGAGGTCTTGTGGCTAGGGGCTACTCCTAGAGACATGGAGTTGATTTTAGGGAGTTTTTCTCTCCTTTTGCTAAATTATCTTCCATTATATTCTTAATTTATATATTATTACTATTTGTGATCTTAAAGTAGATCAATTGGATGTTAAAAATTCATTCTTGCATAATAATATTGAAGAATAAATTTACATGTGACAACCAACTATGTGTGCCATAAAGGGGAGTAAATTTTGGTTTTAAAGCTAAAATTATAATCATTGTATGGTTTAAAATAATTGTCTTATATGTGGTATCAAAAGTTTGATTTAATTTTTTACTAAATTTAGTTTCTTGTTAAAATTTGAAAACATTAAATGTATTGGTGATCATATTCTAAGTATTGTAAATTATATCTTGATGACATGTTATTTACTGGTAACAACAAGAAAATTATTGGGGAAATTAAAACTAATATTTCTAGTGTATTTGACATGTAAGATCTAGAGAAATTTCTTTTATCTTGCAAATAAAAAATAATAGGGACCAATTTTATAGAAATATTTAGCTCAATCAAAGTAATTGTGTTGACATTAGTTTGTAGAGATTTGTTATACATAATTGTAAACTAGTGAGCATTTCTTTACCTATATGAACTAAAATTTCATTGGTTATGTATCATAATTAGATGAAAAATTTGAGGATGTGTATAATGTGTCTTAAACTAGTGTTGTTGGTAGCTTGATAAACATAATAGTTTATACTATATTGAATATTGCCTTTAAGTAGTGGGAGTTCTTCGTAGGTTTATGTTTGATCATAGTAAAGAGTATTGGGACTTGTTTTGTAACATGCCCATTGTTCTACCTAGTAATTTTACCATGTTTTACCCACAAGTGAATAGTCTATGCATCTAACATTATGAGCAATAAAAAAATTATTTTCTTTTCAATAATAAATGCACCATTTGTAACATAACCTTTTCAAACTTTTCTAGTTAATAAGCAAAGAATAATTTCATCAATACAAGTATGAATTCATTTTTCATATATTCAAGATAACATTTCACATTTACAATTTCCATATATATGGTTACATGATTACATACATAGCTTCAACAAGTTTACATGAACTAGAAATACAAATGGTTCAGAATGTCCTCCTAAATCTTGGCCACCAACTGCATGAGGAGGAGCATCACTCAAGCGCTTTTCCACCAACCATGGACTTATTACAGTCCTCCACACATCTACCAAACTTGGTAAGATGGCCCTCCCTTCGATGAAGAGATTGGTTTGGTAACCTCATCCTTCTTATAACATTTCATGATCATGTAAATTGGATCATAGTGAATTGACAATGTAAAAAGTGGATACTTACACTACTTCAAATGGCCAAAGATTCATCACCCAATACTTTGATTGATGGTCATCTATTTCACCACAATAATTTCTTGATTTTTTTTTACCATGATTAGTATTCTATTCAAAGGCTATACCCTTTCCCATGGATTATCCTAACCCCAAGAATAGCCATCCCATTAACTCATATTTAAATGACATTGCTACTAAGTATCTCAAAACAACTCTATCTTATGCTACACACCTAAAGTATTGACATACTACATATATTACTGACAATTTACGTATAATACAAGTTGAATGCATTCATATAAAATCCAATATAGTATATATATCTATATAAGTATAAACCCAAAAGATAGGTTTCATAAATATAAGAAATAATCAAGAAACATGCAAACATATCCAAGCATCATAACACACATAAAAGGCATTCTTTCCAAGCATGGCAACATGAATAAACAATATTTCCAACATTATAACAAAGGAGTGGAAATTAGCATGCCTGTATAAATACCCAACCAATAATTCTTTGATGCAAGAGCATCCTGGGGTACCAAGCAATCCTGCACAACCAAAAATATTTTAAAATTTTATTCTTGTGTTTTATTTTGATTTTTGGTTGTAGGTGCAAATTGTTGAAATTTTTAACTCTTCCAACATAGAAGAATTTGGTGATTGATTGTGGGAAAATAAATCTATTAATTGATTCCTTTTTAAAAAAATTTAAAAGATGTTAATTTTACAGAAAGGAAAATATTACACCCAAGCTTGGAGTGAGCATTTAATATGCTCTGCAACTCCACTTTGAAATTTGAATTTGTATTTTGTTGCAAGTTGGGAATGCAGTGTCTTGAGGGAGAGTGGAAATGGTTATTTTGATTTTTGGTTGCAGCTGCAAATTGTTGAGATTTTCAACTCTTCCAGCATAGTAGAATTTGGTGATGGATTGTGGAAAAATCAAATTATTAATTGATTCCTTTTTAAATTGTTTTAAAAGATGTTAATTTTACAAAAAAGGAAACTCTTACACCCAAGCTTGGAGTGGGCATTTAATATGCTCTGCAACTCCACTTTGAAATTTGAATTTGTATTTTTTTGCAAGTTGGGAATGCAGGGTGTTGAGGGAGAGGAGAGTGGGAAGAAAAAAAATTGAATTTCATATTGAATGCACATGCCAAGAAGAGGAATCCATGCCAGGAAGGAGTAATGAGCATTCTAGAGGTTTGACTGGCAATATTATTATTTTTTGGGAAAAGAGAAGATTGTTTGGGTCGTAATTGTGAGACCTAGTCTCAGTAAAATGACCATAACTTTCTCATACGATAACAAAATTAAGAATTTCAAAATGATCTGGAAAGCTAGAAATGAGGTGCACAAAAAATAGAAACCATTTTATAAAATTCTAATGAATGATAGAGCATTGATAGGAAAATTTTGATGGGGTTTCCTGGTGGTTTAGTGGAGGTTGTTTTAAGAAACAAATAGTGGTTTCTTCTCACACAATTTCAATATATTGACGCTTGCAATTTGGTGAAGGGGGCGCTTTGGAGAAGAAGATTTTTGCATACTCAAATGCTGTTGGAATGAAGCTAGAATGTTGAGTTGTATATTTTTGTATGTGTAAAGCCCATGATGCATGGGAGCATAGGAGCTCCATAACTATATTTGAAAGGGAGAGTATCCCTTCTCACCAGTGGTATCAAAGTAGGAGTTCCTGAGTGTGCAAGAAAAACACTAAATGTGAGGCAGTTTGCACCAGAACTTGGGGATGGAGAATGTGTGGATTTTTCTTGTAGATGAATGTGCAAGTAGTAAGAAGACATTTTCAAAGGATTTGAGGAACCGAGGTTCCCATGATTGTAGATAGATCATTGAAGGATGTAGTTTACAATAATATTGGTAAATATTGGAAGAGAGTTTTGTAAATAGATTGCCGAAGGAGGTAGTTTAGAAGAGACTATAGAGATTGCGAGACATGGAGGATGAGACTACAAATATTGCAGTGATAGAAGAGAGTTCTTTAGGGAACACCTATGAAGTTGAGAAGGATGATTTACTTATTTAGATTGAAAGAGAATGGGATCAACTTATTGAAAGGGAAGCAAAAGTTGTAGCAGTGGAGGATACTGAGGTAAAAGTAATTTTTTATAAATGTTTTTATGAAGATGAATGTGATTATAATGAAGTTGTCGCAGAAGAGTGTCCTTTGAAGGATATAGAAGAAAGTGAAGGGGATGATTTATTGATGTGAATGGAAGCAATTGAAAGAGATAGGGATGAGTTAATCTCAAGTCAGACAAAGGTTGTAACAAAAGGTGAGGTAAAATCATATTTTAATATTTTCTTTGATGAAGATAGAAATGTAGAAATGGAGAAATTTGTTGCAACAGAGAAAGAGAATAATGAGGACTTGTTGGTGCACATGGAGCATCAAATTGATGAAGAGGTAAATTTTTATTTTTATACATTATGTGATGAAGAAATTGACTTGGATGTTATGGAGAGAAGAGAAAAGTTAGTAGATATGAAAGAATTTACAGTAATAAATTGGCATTCAAGGGTTGAAAATTTATATGTAGAAGTTGTAGGGGCATATTTGTGTGAGTATGTTGTAGGTGTTGATGTGTATGATGAAGGATTTTTGTGGAGGTGGTCGTATTTTGGTGGGTGAATACCCATGGAAGAAGAGAAGAATGGTAGGCAGAGTTGTTGGAGGAGAGCGAAGCTAGTTCCAACAAGATGTTGGAAGAAGAGGAAGAAGAAAATACTTCATGTGAACTTTGGACAGTGATGAAGTTCGCTACAGATTGCGTGCAATCTAAAAGAATGGTTCTACCATTCAACTCCACTTTTGTGAGCCTAGGCTCACAAAATTTCTACCCCGGGTGTCTGATGCAGGAGCATCATGGGGTACCAAGAAATCTTGCACAACCAAAAATATTTTAAAATTTTATTCTTGTGTTTTATTTTGATATTTGGCCACAGGTGCAAATTGTTGAAATTTTCAACTCTTCCAGCATAGTGAAATTTTGTGATGGATTGTTGGAAATCAAATTATCAATTGATTCCTTTTTAAATTGTTTTAAAAGATGTTAATTTTACAAAAAGGAAAATATTACACCCAAGCTTGGAGTGGGCATTTAATATGCTCTGCAACTCCACTTTGAAATTTGAATTTGTATTTTGTTGCAAGTTGGGAATGGAGGGTGTTGAGGGAGAGTGGAAATAGTGGATTGGAGAGTGGGAAGAAAAAATTTTGAATTTCACATTGAATGCACATGCCAAGAAGAGGAAATCCATGCCAAGAAGGAGTAATGATCATTTTGGAGGTTTGATTGGCATATTATTATTTTTGGGAAAAGAGAAAAGATTGTCGAGGTCATAATTGTGAGACCTAGTCTCAGTAAAATGGTCATAACTTTCTCCTACTATAAAAAAATTAATAATTTCAAAATGATCTGGAAAGGTAGAAATGAGGCGCACCAAACCCAAAAATTGTCTTAGAAAATTCTAATGAATGACAAAGAATTGATAGGCATAAAGTGATGAGCTTTCTTGGTGGTTTAGTGTAGGTTGTTTTGAGAAACCAACAGTGGTTTCTTCTCACACAATTTCAATATATTGATGCTTTCAATTTGGTGAAGGGGGCTTTGAGAAGAAGAGTTTTGCATACTCAGATGTTGTTGGGATGAAGTTGGAATGTTGAGTTGTAGATTTTTGTGTGTAAATCCCATGATGCATGGGAGCATATGAGCTACATGATTAAATTTGAAAGGGAGAGTATCCCTTCTCATCATTCTTCCCTCCTAGCTTAATTTCTCAAGCTCGCTTGCAACTCTCTCTAAGAACAACCCAATTCCCACGTCTAGCCTTTTACCAAATATCTCAACAACACTAATGTAAAATGTAGTGCCCCTCCATTATCACTGTGGATGTGCAGGCAGTCGGACTTGGAACTCAGAGGTGAAGGAAAAATAATAGGGATAATTAAAGGTATGTGCTAAAGATGTTGAGCAGTTGATCTGTTTTATGATACAGTATATGATGTTAGATGCATTGTAATGATTCGTATATCATTATTCTATCATATGACCATCATGTGGTTATCATTTTGATTGTTATGTAGTAGATGGTTTATGAGTTGATGTGGTTACTTGTTTTTTGTGTTTGGGTGAAAGGGATAGTGTCGCATTACTCACTTGTGAGTACCCTGCTACGCTATGAATCCCTTTCACGGTGTAACTGTTTATATGGATATGTATGCACAACCATTTTGTGTGTTGCAGGTTGCAGGTACTAAGCATCAACTCCACCTGAATTGACAGGTCTGAGTGTTCCTTAAACCCAATGGAATTTTTGAACAGAGATAGCATTTGGTCCCCTACCCTAGCCATCATCCTCGAAGAGGGTACGTATATGGTCCATTACCTCATCAGTTTCGTCTATTGTCTGCAATCAGTTGGTCTTGTTTGTCAACCTTGGTTATGTTTAGGTAATTGTTATTGATATTTGGATGTTTAATTTAAATTTTTCTAATAAATGTTGTTTTGATTAATTAATGTATTAAATAAATTATTAATTAAAAAGTATTTTGATAAATGGATATAAATATAGTTATTAATGATTATAGTTTACAATAAATTAAAAGTGTAATGAAATATTAAAATAAAATAAAATATTATAATGGAATGTTGCAATAAATAAATGGTCAAATAGTAATAATAATAATAATAAGATAAATAAATATAAATTTAGGCTCATGAAAGTATTAAATGGATTTTCTAAAATGGGACTACACATGATAGTCTGGTGAGCATGTGCCAACATGTAGCTCAAACAGTTATTAAAAAATTAATTATTTTCTAAAAATAAAGCTTGCATGGAATCTTCAACAAGTTTCCTTCTTGTGAATAATTATCATTTTTGCTAGAGATATTCATTATTATGGATTTTTGGTTTTTAGAAAGGGGAGTAATACTTTTGTCTACAAAATAATTTCTTTTGGGCAGAAAATTTTATGGGAATTGTGAAATTGTTGGGAAGATTGTTTTGGGATTTCGAAGAAGTTGTTGCATCAGAGGATTGATCTCAACATCGAATCTTCAGCTTTACCAAGTGATCGGATCCAGGTTCCATTGTTCTTCTGAATTTTATCTCTGTGTTGGAAACAAATGCCTGTTGCATGTTATTGCTTGAAAATGTGGGTTCTATTTATTTTATTTCTGTCTAAAAATAAGCGTATTCATCTAAATATTCTACAATCATTGCATTTCTGTAATTTGTCTCTTCTCCAATGTTTGTATTATGGAAAGCTCTTGTAGTCGTTTGTCACTTGTTTGAAAGTTTTCTAAATCCTATTCAATTAATCCAATTGTGTGACCTTATGCTTGTTAATTGTATTTGCTTGAAATTTTCTTAAGTCACTGGAAGGCTATTCTGGCATGGCTGTTACCCGCAACAGCGCCCTCTCTTTCTTCTACGTTGCTATTCTGCAACTTTGAATGACTATTTTCCAAGTCGAAATGTTTGATGATCTTTTTGTTATGGTAGACGGTTTAGTTCATGCCTCTCTTTATGTTTACCATTCTCATACATGCATACCTGGAAGCAAGTAAGATAGGCACTTGAGTATGAAGTCTTAAACTATGGTGTGATATTTATCTTATTGTTTACAATTTGCATTAAAGTTTCTAAGGGCTTATTCCAAGTCTATTAGCGCCCTCACTTCCATCCCAGTCACTACTAGCACCAAAGAAGGATGGGGAGTGGAGGATATGTACAGAATCTCGAGCCATCAATAAGATAATAATCAAGTACAGATTTCCCCTACCAAGGATGGATGACCTAATGGATTGTTTGAGTGGAGCGCAGTACTTCACAAAGATTGATTTGAAGAGTGGATATCACCAGATCCGGATTCATGAGGGAGATGAATGGAAGACCGCCTTCAAGACCAAAGAGGGCCTGTACGAGTGGTTAGTCATGCCCTTTGGGCTAACCAATGCACCGACATTCATGCGGCTCATGAACGAGGTACTCAAAGAGTTTTTAGGGAGTTTTGTTATTGTGTATTTAGATGATATTTTGATATTCATTAAGTTCCTAGGTGAGCATTTAATGCATATTCGTAGAGTCTTTGAAAAGTTGAGAGAAGAGAAATTGTTGATTAATTTGAAGAAGTGTAGTTTTGTGAAGGAGTTAGTGTACTCGGGGTTTGTTGTCTCGGCGGAAGGTCTCAAGATGGACCTAGAGAAGGTGAAGCCTATTTTGGAATGGCCTACCCCAAGAATTACTACTGAGGTGAGATCTTTCCATGGTTTGGCCAGCTTTTACAGAAAGTTCATTAGAAACTTTAGTAGTATTTGTGCACCCCTAACTAAAATAATGAGAGGGGATAGAAAAGAGTTCAAGTGGAGCACTGGAGCAGCAAAGAGTTTTGACCTATTGAAACAAAAGGTGACAGAGAAACCAGTTTTAGCCCTCCCAAATTTTAATAAGGTGTTTTAGGTGGATTGTGATGTTAGTGGGTGTGCCATTGGAGCACTGTTGAGTCAAGAAGGTAAGCACATTGCCTATTTCAGTGAAAAGTTAAATGATTCAAAGAGAAAGTACTCTATCTATGATCAGGAATTTTATGCAATAGTTCAAGCATTAAAGAAATGGAGGCATTATCTATTGCCGAAGGAATTTTTTCTATTTACTGATCATCAAGCATTACAATATCTAAATAGTCAAGGAAAATTAAATCAGAGGCATATGAAATGGGTAGAATTTTTGTAGAGTTATACCTTTGTATTAAAACACAGGAGTGGAAGGTCGAATAGGGTTGTAGATGCCTTAAGTAGGAGGAAAACATTGTTGAAAAAAATGCAGATTGAAGTGGTTGGGTTCAATGAACTCAAGACATTGTACCCTAAAGATCTTGATTTTGCAGAGGCTTGGAAAGCTTGCAAGGAACCTACTATAGTTAATAAGACGAAGTGGTTGGATTTCATAATCTAGGATGGCATGTTGTTTAAGGGAAGTCAATTGTGTATTTCAAGGAGTTCCATGAGGGAGAACCTGATAAAGGAGAAGCATAGTGGAGAAATGGCAGGACATTTTGGTTGGAATAAGACCATTGCCATTATCAGTGAGCATTATTATTGGCCTCAGTTATCACAGGATGTGAAGAAGTTTGTGCATAGTTGCAGGGTATGCCAGATCGATAAAGGAGTGAGCTAGAATACAGGGTTGTATTAGCCCTTACCTGTATTAGAGAGGCCATGGGAGGATATAAGTATGGACTTTTTTCTTGGTTTTCTAAGGACACAGAGAGGGAATGATTCAGTGTTTGTGGTAGTTGATAGATTTTCAGAGATGGTGCATTTCATTCCATGCCAAAAGACCCATGATGTAGTCCACATTGTTGACTTGTTCTTCAGAGAGGTGGTCAGGCTACATAGTCTGCCAAAGAGTATAGTCTTAGATCGTGACACCAAATTTGTTGGGTATTCTTACAGGACCTTGTGGAACAAATTGACAATGGAGTTGAAGTTTAGTTTTGCACACCATACATAGACGGATGGGCAGATTGAGGTTGTGAACAAAAGTTTGGGTAACCTACTGAGATGCTTGGTAGGAGATAAACCCAAGGGATGGGACTTGATATTACCCCAAGCAGAATTTTCTTACACCAATTTTGTCAATAGGAGCACTGGCAGATCACCATTCCAAATTGTGTATGGAGGTAGTCCCAGGACTGCTCTAGAATTAAGGAAGATGGACCAAGAGAAGAAGACAAGTTTCGAAGCTGAAGACTTTGCAAAGCACAACAAGAATATACATGAGAAGTTAAGAGAACATATTAACAAGATGAATACATAGTATAAGGCTAAGGCAGATCAGAAGAGGAGGTATAAGTAGTTTCAGATTGGTGATGAAGTGATGGTCCACTTGAGGAAAGAAAGGTTTCCAGTGGGAACCTATAAAAAATTAAAGATGAAGAAGTTCGTTCCTTGTAAGATTCTGAAGAGGCATGATTCAAGGAATGCATATGAGGTAGAGTTTTTGGATGGAGTCAACATTTCCCCTGTGTTCAACATTTTATATTTGACAGAGTATCATAGAGGTGGCGCAGAGGAAATACCAATGATGGAACAATATGGCATTCTAGCACCTACTTCAGAGAAGGAGGAGATTGAAGCAATCCTAGATAGCCATGTGGGAAGGAGTACCAGAAACAGGTAGTATAAATAATATATAGTTAAGTGGAGAGAAAGGCCTGTGGAAGATTCATCCTGGTTGTCTAAGGCAGAGGTTGACTGTTTAGGTTTTCCTCAACCATCTGAGACATGATGGGGTCACTTCTCAAATTACCCTGGGTGTCTGATGTAGGAGCATCTAGTGGTGTAAGGGAAATCCTGCATCACCCAAAAATATGATTTCCATTTATGTTTCCTTTGTTAGATTTTTGTAGATGTTTTTTCATTTCTGGATACCCTTTTCGTCAAATAAGAGTTCTCAACTTTCAGAACTGATTTTCTACTTTTTCTATTCAATTGCTATTTTTAGCAGTTTTGAATTTGAAGGCGTGAGGAGGAAAAAATTTAAGGGAAGGTTCAGGATGGAAAATTAAGCACTTTGGTGAAAGAATCAAGTCAAGATCATTCATGGTTTGAAAGTGATTCATGTTTCAGTTTCTGCTTTTTTCCCTGAAAAATATTTCGAGTCAATTTGAGGCACTAAACAGTCTCGTACCGGCCCAAAAATTTCCGGAATTGGTGGAGTGAGTTCTTAACGCGTTTTTCACTCTGAGACCTTTCCAATGGTTCAAACAGTTTGAAAAACAGAGTCCTGGATCAAAAGTTATGGCTTCTGGAAGTTGGCTGATTTTTGGAAAATTGCCAATTTTCGAATTAGGACTCAATCTTTGAATTTCAAATTGTAATTTTTGGCACCAAACCACCAAAACTCATAATTCAAATGTTTTTTGGCTCCATAATGGAAAATTATATATTTATAGGCGGGGGGTTTTCTGATTTTTGATAGCTTTTTGGGGAAAAGTTTGCATGCTATGAAAAGGGGAACTACTGTAATTTTTGTAATTTGCAGAACTCGAGGATTTGAGATCCTTTGCATGTAAGAATTTCATATTTCTAAATAAAATATTGTTCTCTATTTTGTGTGTGATTTTGTGTCTCGGGTTAGCAACCTCGTTAGGAAAAAATAAGACAAACCCCAAAAAAGAAAAGAATAAAAAGAAAGAATCTCAAAGCTAAAAGAAGAAATAGCTATATTTTTATATATAAATATAAAGAAATGAGAAAAACAATAAGAAGAGAAAACAAAAAAACACAAGGAGAAGAACTAAAAAGAGAACTCATAAATCTTATTTAAGAAAGGACTCAAAAGATCAAAATTATATAAATATAAAGATAAGAGAAAAACAATAAAAAGAGAAAATCTAAAGGCATGATGAGAAGAAATAAAAAGAAAACATATAAATAAAAAGAAAGAACAAAGAAAAATACAAATAAGAAGAGAAAGGTAAATAAATATATATATCAAAAAAGAAAAAAAAAGAAAAAAAAGAAACAACCAAAGGAAAAAGGAATTAAGAAACTCAAGAAAAAATATAAAAAAGACAACTATGAAGAAAACAGACAAAGGAATAGAACGAAGAAGGAGGAGACACTAACAAGCGGAATGAAAATAAGAACTAAAAGAACACAACAAGATAAATATATCAAAAAATAAAAATGAATAAAAGAGAGGACTCAAAAGATCAAAATTATATAAATATAAAGATAAGAGAAAAACAATAAAAAGAGAAAATCTAAGGCAAGAGGAGAAGAAATAAAAAGAAAACATATAAATAAAAAGAAAGAGCACAGAAAAATACAAATACAAAATAAAAAAATGAGCAAACTAACACCCCAACAATTAAAAATTACAAATAAATGCATGAATATATATATATACACACACCCACACCCACACATACACATACACACACACACGCACGCACACACACACACACACACACACACACACACACACACACACACACATAAATATAAGAAAAGAGAAAGACACAAAAATTAAACTTAAGAAAGGAAAAAATGCCAAAAAAGAAATGAAACCGAAGGATAAAATTAGACGCAAGAATAAAACGAAAAAACCAAATGATAACAAAGCAACCAAAGAAAGAAAAGAGGAAAAGGCCCAAGTGAAAAAAAACTAAGCAACCAAAGAACAATAAAGGAAATAAAGAGAGAAGGAGGACCAAGAAACTAAAAATGCAAAAGACCTGAAGAGAGCTAACAAGAAGAAAAAAGAGGATGAGGAGGAAGGAGACGACACGCAATTCAAGGAGAAGAAATACAAGACTGGGAGGAGATTGCCAAAGGAAGAGAAAAAAGGGGGGGGATGATGAAAATATGGGGGGGAGGAAGAAGCACGACCAAGCCAAGGATGAACATGGTTAGGAAGGTTAGAAACCAAGGGCTGCAAAGCGATACTGAGAAGACAACTTTTTCAAGAGGAAGCTCAAGGAAGCCATCCACATCAACAACCACCCCTCTAACCTCAACCATGATGAAGGTTGGAATCTCAGTATTGCTTGGTAGCCCTTGATTTCTAACCTTCGTAACCATGTTAGTTTTCTCGTTTTGTTATTTTGGGTTGTCTTGTTGTGTTCTTTTAGTTCTTACTATTCTTGTCTTTTTTCTTCTTAGTTGTCTTCTTATATTTTTTTCTTGAGTTTCTTAATTTCTTTTATTCATTTTTCTTTTTTGATATATATATCAAGTTTGATATTTATATGTATTTATCTTTCTCTTCTTTTTTGTATTTGTCTGTGTTCTTTCTTTTTATTTATATGTTTTCTTTTTATTTCTTCTCCTCGTGCCTTTATATTTTCTCTTTTTATTGTTTTTCTCTTATCTTTATATTTATATAATTTTGATCTTTTGAGTCCTCTCTTTTATTCATTTTTCTTTTTTGATATATTTATCTTGTTGTGTTCTTTTAGTTCTTATTTTTTGTTTCGCTTGTTAGTGTCTCCTCCTTCTTCGTTCTATTCCTTTGTATTTTTTCTTCATAGTTGTCTTTTTATATTTTTTCTTGAGTTTCTTAATTCCTTTTTCTTTTGGTTGTTTCTTCTTTTTTTCTTTTTTCTTTTTTGATATATATATTTATTTACCTTTCTCTTCTTATTTGTATTTGTCTTTGTTCTTTCTTTTTATCTATATGTTTTCTTTTTATTTCTTCTCCTCGTGCATTTAGATTTTCTCTTTTTATTATTTTTCTCTTATCTTTATATTTATATAATTTTGGTCTTTTGAGTCCTTTCTTTAAGATTTATAGGTTCTCTTTTTAGTTCTTCTCCTTGTGTTTTTTGGTTTTCTCTTCTTATTGTTTTTCTCATTTCTTTATATTTATATATAAAAAATATAGCTATTTCTTCTTTTAGCTTTGAGATTCTTGCTTTTTATTCTTTCCTTTTTTGGGGTTTGTCTTATTTTTCCCTTATTTTTATTCATTTGAAGTTGTTGGGTTATTTTTGTATCTCTAAGTGTAGGGGTTGTCTTTATTTTTTTTCATTTAGTGTCTTTTTCTTCCCTTTCTTTTTAATCAGTTTTTTTATTATTATTTTCCTTTTCTTTATTATTGTCCTAGATTTGTGTGTAACCTTCCCTCCTCCCCCTTCCTTTTTATCAAGTCTAAGTATGCAATTATTCACTTTCTCCTCTTGCTCTCTTTCATCCCGATGATGGATCATGGAGTGTGATTTGAAACGTTGATGCTAAATTTTTTTTATACAATCAAATCCAAAAGCAATACAAATTGAGAATATGGATTGTGGAAACTTACTATCATTAACAGATATTCATTATTATGGATTTTTGGTTTCTAGAAAGGGGAGTAATATTTTTTTCTGCAAAATAATTTATGTTGGGCAAAAAAATTTATGGGAATTGTGGAATTTTTGGGAAGATTGTTTTGGGATTTCAAGGAAGTTGTTGCATCAGAGGATTGATCTCAACATCGAATCTTCAGCTTTTCCAAGTGATCGGATCCAAGTTCCATTGTTCTTCCGAATTTTATCTCTATGTTGGAAACAAATGCCTGTTGCATGTTATTCTTGAAAATGTGAGTTCTATTTATTTTATTTCCATCTAGAAATAAATAAAAATAAACGTATTCATCTAAATATTCTACAATCATCGCATTTTTGTAATTTTTCTCTTCTTCGCTATTTGTATTATGGCAATCTCTTGCATCTTTTTTTCACTTGTTTGAAAGTTTTCTAAAGCCTATATGATTAATCCAATTGTGTGCCCTTATACCTGCCAATTGCATTTGCTTGAAAGTTTCTTAAGTCACTGGAAGGCTATTCTGGCATGGCTGTTACCCACAAAAATTCCCTCTCTTTCTTCTACGTTGATGTTCTATAGCTTTGAATGACTTGTCCAAGTCAAAATGTTTGATGATCTTTTTGTTATGGTAGACAGTTTAGTTCATACGTACCTTTATGTTTACCATTCTCATACATTCGTACCTAGCAGCAAATAAGATAGACACATGAGTATGAAGTCTTAAACTATGGCGCGACGTTTAATATCTTGATGTTTGCAATTTGCGTTAAAGTTTCCAAGGGCTTATTCCAAGTCTATTAGCGCCCTTACTTCCATCCTAGTCGTTGCTTTTGCAGCTTCCTCACTGGTTGTTGATCAAGTTAGAATGTTTGATGAATCTTTTTATTGCATTCGATGTTCACATATACCTTGCTTGGTGTTTGATGGAGTGCTTTATGCTGAAAATTTGATTGAGATGTGCATTGTAACTATAATTTGATGGAGATGAATGCTCTGTTCTAGATCACTGTATATGCATTTTTTTTATGCTTGGCATTTCAATGTTTTATTTAGATTTGAAATTCGATCTATTACTTATGGAATTCGGGTTATACATTCAGTGGTTCTATATCAAGTCTGCAAATTCAGTTATATGCAATTTAATGAGTATGTTGTTGGTTGGGAATTCAATGAATAAAATTAGGAAGGTATGTGATCATTGATAAATAAATAAATATATATATATATATATAGAGTAGTGGATTTAAAGTTGTGCTTTCCACACTAATATCTGATTTATTATATAGAAAACAACAAATTAGTTATTATTATATATATATATATATATATATATATATATATATATATATATGTGTGTGTGTGTGTGTATATATATGTATATGTATATATATGTATATGTATGTATGTATATGTATATATATATATATATATATATATATATATATATATATGCTTAAGTATACATAAATGGAATTACGGTTAATTTGGAAATTTACTATGAATTTAGTTTTTTAGAATATTTTTCCTTCACAATTAAATGGTTATGTAGCTAAATAAATTGGGAAACTAACAAGGCAAAAATTGATTTACCTTGATCAGTAAATAGAGGGATTTATGTATAAGATTGGGCTAGATTATCTCTTTTTAAATGTTGAATCCTTTCATAATCATGTAATGGATGATTTGTGAATATATGTTGATTTCATGGTTGCTTTGGTAATTTGTATTTTTGTTTAAATAATGTGCTTGATTAGTGAAATTAAGGTGATTTTGGGTTATTATTTAAAGAGGGAGTCTTTTATGCATAGTGGATTAAAGTTGGCTTCCAGAGGTTAGGAAGGAGTATTTTGTTGTTTGAATCTTATGTTTATTTTGTATAGAAGTGGTTGGTAATGTGTTAGAGTTGCGTGCAAGAGGTTCAATTCCTTGCACTATGTATAGCTTAATGTGATTGTGTTATGTGTGTGAGAGGATCAATGCCTCACACGATGTATGGTTTCATTTGATTATGTTAAGTGTGCAAGATGGTTTATACCTTGCTTGTTCTTTAGGGTTTACTAGTTGTAAGTAGGGGGAGTGGCTCTTAATGGGGGTCGAAACCCAAAGTGGTGTCTAGGGTAACCCATTTGAGAGTTCCTTAATTTAATGATAACTTAAAATGAATTAGGGAAATTGGTAGATCTCACATTAACCATGATAATTGGATGCATCACCCATTCCTGTAGTGCTCGTTTAGGCTAAGGATGGGTTGAGAAGGCCTGGTTGGCAAGGTAAACTTCCTTGTCCTCACGAAAGGAATGTTGGTTCCACATGTGTCACCCTATGGGGCCGATGTCTAGTGAGAGACTATTAGGGTAAGAATAAATGGTGGTCGACATCTAGTGAAAGACTGATAGGGTAACCCATGCGAGGACCATGTGATGAAACTCTTCCCTATTGTAGTCTACCATT
The DNA here is from genome assembly GCA_007258455.2 of Sequoia sempervirens. NCBI lineage: Eukaryota > Viridiplantae > Streptophyta > Pinopsida > Cupressales > Cupressaceae > Sequoia > Sequoia sempervirens. The sequence goes on from VDFB02075321.1 coordinate 410,231,677, forward strand.
CCCTAGTCATGTGTTTTCCTTCTATTGTGTGTGTTCCTCTAGAAGCGATGTATGTGTCCATGTGATGTTAATGTTGCTTTAGTAATGTGTTGGAACCATGTTAGTCCCTGTTATGTTATCCTTCTGTCTTCTTGACTGTTTATTTGTAGTGGGACCTTATGTTATCTCCTAGCATTGGGGGTGGACCTTAGGTTTCCACATGGTCAGGAGGTTGGTGCTTTGTCCTCCATTTGGTCTCCTTGTTGTTTGTTCGTGTGCATGGAGGTTGTATTTTGTGTAGTGGATTCTAGATCTTGTACTAATTCAAGAAGACAATCTCTTTGTATATGAATTAAACTTGGATATCAGTGGCATCATGTAATGTAATATTGATGTATACTTCCCAATTGTATTCTGGAGAGCATTATTGTAAACTATGTAAAAATGTAACAAAATTACGATGTACTCTCATGTAATGTAATTGTATATGTACTTGTTGGTTATTTGTAAATGATCTATATTGTTCATTCTTTTAATTTGGAGGGATTAAAGTACTTGTTTGTTAGACAAGCATGTTAGCATATTTGTTAATGGAATAATTCTAGTTCTTGTTTATGGTTATGTTAGTAATGCAGTCATGGAACCTTAGAGGACTTAGTTTAGTTTATATGTTACGTCTAGTTATGCAGTTCACTATTATTTCCTTATATTAAAAAAAAAGTTTTGTTATTTAGTTATGTTTGTGTGTTGTCCTTTGGGGTTACGTGGTGGGGCGTTACATAAAATAACAAAACTCACTATCTCTCAAGCCCTCAACTCACTTTGCATAGAAATTGTAGTAGAATAACAATGGAACAATGAGATCGATAAGTGTATCAAATGGTAGAATGAACACCTCTATTTATACTAAGATGTGAGCAACCAAAGGCTACAAACAAGATAATACTACTGCCACCTTTCTATCTCCATGCTACAACTCATCAAACTAACTTATAGTTTTACAAAACATAACAATCCTCACCTTTTAAATGGTTGAGTTGACTTGTTTCAAGAGAAAACAAGAATCTTTTACTGATTCAAATGAACAACAAGCTTCTAAGAAAGTTTCCTACTTGGTTTGTAAATCGAATTCCTTCTTATATTTCTGTCAAGTTGATTGAGTCTCATGATTAAGATATTTCTTTTCTAGAACTAAGCACAGTAAAAATACTTCTTATGCATTTCATATACTTCAACATTGGCACCACATTTCATATACTGGCACCCTTTAGGATAGCATGGTAAAGACTATTTCTACATTATTAAATTATACATTCATTTACTTTTGCAATACATACATAACACTCCTATTTCTTGCGTGACTCATAGTCTTAGTTGAATTAGTCATACGTTTGCTTTATGTGCAAGTTTAAACACAATGCAACACATTAAAACAATGCAGGGCTATATGCACATAAGTTGCATTTAAAGTGCTTCATTATTATCAACTTTCAACGCTATATATCTCAAATGATTATCATTTATATATTACATATATAATATATATGTATATATATATATATCCATCTTAATATATATACATATATATATTTACATTTACCAATTATTCATAATTATCAAATGGATTAATTTCTAATTAACAAACATGTATAAACATATATCAAATAACATTACGTATATATATACACAATTATATATAAATATATTAATATATATGTATCTGGGTAAGTGAAAAAATATGGGGGGCCAAAAAGGGGGCTTAAGTGGCCACTTTTTTTTTGAAATTAGGAAATACTGACCTTGGACATGAAATTGAGGATAGTTACACTCAAAATTTTGAGATGCAACAAAAAAAAGAATCGTAGTGCTCTGAGTCTACTTTCTAAACTACTAATTTATTTTTAAAATGGTTGAGATTAAGGGGTTTAAAAGAGGGGCCCACAGAAATTGGTGTTGTTTATGTCAGAAAAACATCACATAGCAACTTTTGTGGGTACCTAGCACGGTGAACTTTTCTTAAGTATTTTTAAAACCGCTTTAGTGAGAAATTAGCTAACAGTATATAGTTTATGCATGGTTTTTTTGATATTTTTTTAATGAATATTTTATTTTTTACTGATTTTCAAAGTGGACACTTCTTGAAAAATAGAATTTTGGCCATGCTACCCCTACAATTTTGGAAACAAATTGATTTTTTTTAATATGTATAGAATGGAGTCTAGTTTCTAAAAATGTAATTTATTTGAAATTTTGATGAATGGTTAATTTATAACAAAAAAAACACCAAACACTGGTTTTTGCCAAAAAAGAGATACAAATAAAAGAAATTATAGATCAAAGGCTTAACATTGTCAAAAAGTGAAAAAAATTACATTGTTAGAGAGCTAAGAGAGAGCCTAACATTACCCAGGTGTTCTATTTGTTTTACATTGAAACACGTGCAATCCTGACGGTGAGCATGAACCTGATTATGTGAAATATTGTAGAATTTGCAAAAATATGTCTTTGGACATTGGAAAGGTCCTCCAAGCCTTTGGGTTGGTATTCCAGGGAAAATACCAAGCGCAAGGCTTGGGGATTCCCAAAGCAAGATATAATGTGAGCACGTTATAATGCACTCGCATTATTTTTTAGTTTTGAAATGGTTTTTTCATTTGTACAAGACATGTCTAGCAAGACATAACACGAGCACGTTATAACGCGCTCATGTTATGTATTGCTTTGTGTTAAATGCTAGTCTACCGAATGTATGTCTATATATTTGTATGTTTGTATGTATGTATGTATGTATGTCTATATTCCTATATGTATGTATGCATGTATGTATGTATCAATGCATGTAAGTATGTAATAGGGCATGTATGTATGTATTCCTATATGTATGTATGTATGTAAGATTATATGTACATGTACACTTGTATGTATGTAAGTATGTATGTCTTTAGAGGGAGGGAGAATTTTAAGAGAGAGAGAGAGAGTAATCTAGGTAGGGTGGGAGGGAGAGAGGGAGAGAGAGACCTAAGAGAGACAGAGGTAGTAAGAGAGAGTCTTGAGAGAGGGAGAGGGGATGGAAGGGAGAGACCTAAGAGAGATGGAATGGGAGAGAAGGGGTTGGAGTGGGAGGGACGTAGCTAGGTAGGGTGGGAGAGATAGAGGGAGAGAGAGAGGGGGTGGGAGAGAGAGAACTAAGAGAGAGGGAGAGAGAGAGGGGAGAGAGAGAGGGAGATAAATAGAGAGTTATGTAGGTAAGGTTCTAGAGGGAGAGACTTGAGAGTGTGAGGGGGGGTGAGAGGGAGAGACATGAGAGATAGGTAGTGAGAAGGAGTGCAAGAGAAAGGGAGTGGGAGAGGGAGGGAGTGAGAGAGAGGTACTGTGAGAGTGAGAGACTTGAGAGAGGTAGAGGGTGTGGGAGGGAGTGACCTGAGAGAGAGGGAGAGAGAGGGGGTGGAGTGAGAGAGACTTATCTAGGTAGGGTGGGAGGGATAGATAGAGAGAGGGGGAACACAGAGAGAGTTACCTAGATAGGGTGCTAGAGGGAGAGACTTGAGAGAAAGGGGGGGTGGGAGGGAGAGACCTGAGAGATAGGGAGAGAGAGGGAGTGATGGAGAGGTAGTGGGAGGGAGATAGAGATAGATGGATATAAGGAGCGAGAGATAGTGGTAGGGATTAATTGAGCAAGAGGTACATAGAAAGAGGGAGAGGGTAGATAGAGACAATTAGAGAGGGTAGGAGAGAGGGAAGGAGAGAGAGGTGAGATAGATAGATAGAAATAAAGGGATAGGGGTTGAGTGTATAGGGTTGAGGGATTAGGGTGTAAGACCTATAGGATTGATGGTTTATGGTATTGGGTTGAGGGTATAGGATTGAGGGATTAGGGTTGAGGGTAGAGGGTATTGGGTTGAGGGTAGATGGTCAAAGATTCAAGGGTTTAGGGTTGAGGGTAGAGGTTTTAGGGTTTAGGTTTGATGGTATATGATTGAAGGATTAGGTTTGAGGGTCCAATGTATGGGTTAGAGGGTATAGGGGTTGAGGGTTTAGGGTTTAAGGGTTGAGG